>ML780815.1:331531-346918 GCA_009831015.1 Picea engelmannii
TTTCTAAGTGAGGTGACTGATTTTCTGAAGGGAGACACAACCAAGAAGTAGAAAATGGTACAACCATTGAGCTAGTTTCTAACATACATCTATAATAAACCTCAACAACCCTTGTCAAATTCTATTCTAGTTGTGGCATCTGTTGAGTTACTATGTGCTGACTATATTGGATTCCTTCTCCTTGGACCTTGCATATTTTGGAAATAAGAATTGATTTGGCGCTGTAGAGGATACTTTGCACACTTATCAAGCATTTGATAAGACTCAAGGATAGATTTCAATTTCTCACATTGATATCATAGGAGGAGTTGCAGGCTCAGGCGAAAGAGGCAGTGAACTTGAATGCCCCATGGTTCTGGTGCATGTTTAGATCGATGATCCTAGTAAGTAGCAGGATGTATCTATGGATGAGGTTGATGAAGAGGACCTGCACAAGCATATACCATACATCACTCCTCCTCCACATTATCCACTTGATAACATGTCCATTATGGTACAATTAGAGTAATTGGTGCAAGATCTTAGTCACTGTTGAGCTATGTTGTGGACATGTTAGGAACATATTTATGTGGTCCCATTATTGTTTGAAGCTACTCAAGAGTGTGTGGTGAGGGTTTTTCAATCATCAAAGTAACATGCACAAGTGAAATTTTAAACACCATCTCACTATGATCCTTCAATTGTCAGTGGAAAACCTCTAAGTTGGTTACCACTAACAGGTCAGGATATTATGTCTTATGAGGTTCAATAGTGGACCACTTCCAAACTATTGCATGTTAAGAGGGTGAATTTCAACGAGGTGGAGAACTACCTTACTTAGTTAGAGAATGGGCATCAAGACCCATAGGTTTTCCATCAGTAATTGTAGGCATAACTTGCATATGTGAAAAAGGATCAAGATAGTGAAAGGAAGGATATAACAAGCCCAATATGAAGTAGAAGCTATTTAAGTGCATCTACGAAACATAAGTCATGAGTTGCAAGAAGAAAACCAAAGTATACTAGTGGAGATTCCAGAATGACAACGTATTGAATGCCTTAATTTTATGTGTACTTCATGGAGGCAACTACATCAATGGGCTAGGGAATTTTAGTAGCAGTTAGACAATGCTTAGGCTTAGGGGAGTTAGAAACAACAAAAATTAATGGGAAGAGTGGGTTCCTTAGTCGAAGAAGTTAATGTTGACATGGTCCAACTGCATAGGGCTATGGGAGAGAACCAATATATCTTCACTTCTATTCAATATTGGATGGGCTTGCTAGAGAAAAGGAACAAGCATGTTGAGGAGATGTGAGAGAAAATCATGAAAATGAAGTTAGAGGCCCAGGATGTTGTTAATCCTTTGCAACAACATGTTAAATTTTCAAGAAATTCAAGCTATCAATGTTTGATTGGATGTTGTTGGGTGCAGGATTGTTTTGGGAAGAAAGTCTATTTTGGTCGTAGGCCTATTTTTGGGAGAAAGATGTGCTTTGGGAACATGCCCATTTTTGGAGAGAAAGACCTATTTTGGGAGCATGTGCAATAGGTGGCAGGAAACCAGTAGGAAAGAAACATGTAGAAAAAGAAGGAAAAGAAGCATGTAGGAGGAAAATCAATGTGGAATGCATGCAGAAATGCCTAACCGTGTTAGGGTTAGGATTTTTGACAAAGATTGTAATGGTTATAAGCCTATAAAGTAGCATAAATAAGGACCTAGGAGGTCTAGGTCACAGTCAGTCAATTGATTATTGA
This sequence comes from Picea engelmannii, assembly GCA_009831015.1. Taxonomy (NCBI): domain Eukaryota; kingdom Viridiplantae; phylum Streptophyta; class Pinopsida; order Pinales; family Pinaceae; genus Picea; species Picea engelmannii. Next base: position 333,267 of record ML780815.1, read on the forward strand.
TATTTAGTTGGTTGGGAAGCCATTGATTGTAATACGTTTTGTGGTAAAGTCGAATAAGCTAGTCTTGGAGGGTTAGGTCACAGGATGAGGAAATTGGTGTGATCTAGTGAGCTTCCCAGAGGGTACTTACCATAATTTTGATTGTAATACTTAAGATTTATTGCGTGCATCGCAAGATTTTGTAGCAGAATAAATAAAAGAGAAGAGAAACCAGATCTTTGTGGACGTAGCCCTAGAAGGGGGTGAACCATGATAAACCTTTTGTTTTATTTGATTGATAATGAATGATTTACTTTTCTGTTAATCATTCACTCAAGAATGAATGGTAAAGGTAATTATATCATCATGCATGCATAGGTTTAAAGATGAATGAATTATAGAAGTGGATGAATGATTAACAAGGATAATGCATAAGGAAAAAGAAGCCAACCACAATCCCCACTCATTCCTAGACTTCAAACACTTGAGTATTGTAGTCCCCCATAAAAGCTATCTCGGGTGAGACTACATTATGCATCATGTGCACAACGTTTCCTTCTGGTTTACCAGGAGCGTCGATAGTTTTGAGGGTTTTGTTGGAAACCTGTTTGAGATCAAAACCTGGATCAACTCAAGAAAGTAACCAACAAATGGTTATGTTGCCGGCTGGAACTGCACATGATTGAGTAGACAGGATCGATGGAAGAAAATCATGGAGGATGAAAGTATAGAAGAGAATTTTCATTCCATGGAATCCAACAAAGGCAGAGATTGAAAGATGGTTGAGAACAAAGGAACTTGAGTTTGTGCAAAAGGACAACACAAACCCTAAGTTAACACCACACAAATATCTTGACAAATAAGTGATTAGCGACTTGCATGAGGTATTTTTTTGTGATTTCTCGCATTTGTTGTAGGAGTGGTTATTGAGGTTAAAGGACAAAAACCCTATGAATCAGATCATATAGCTAGAGTGGCATCCTATGGATATTGCACAATTACAACAAGCTAATAACTAATTCACGTGCGCAGTAGATTTCTGGTTAGACAATATTGTTGTAGGGTTTATCACCAAATTTGCAGTAGATACCGCAAAGTCTTACATTGCTCCAGAGAAGGATTTTCTAAAGGGACACAGAGGTAGGTACATCGGATCATTGTATACTTCAATCAATATTTTATTGTATGACAATGGTGTGATGACCATGGAATCGGACAACTAAACTTCCCTGCGTGCATGGGGGAAGGGGGGGAAGCACTGAAAGGAGGTTGAGATATGGACAAGAAGATGGATAAGGGAAAGAAGAAGGAGGCCATGGACCCGATCATGATGGAAGAGGACCAAATAAATCAGATAATGGAAAAATCTGGAAAAACGTGCAATGAAAGACCTTAGCAATATAACATGAATAACAAGAAGAGATCCATAGCTGACATAGAGGGTTTACCGAGCGATGAAGAAGAGGTAGAGGATATCTGCACTATGGATCATATTGAGGAAATCATGCATGCAACATACGAAAGGAAAACAAGAGGTCTAGGGTCAGGAACAAAATAAAGAACTCCAATCCATATCATCGTCAGTGTGGAACCTATAACCCCAAGTGAGAATAATACACCCGAAAGAAAAATAACATTTAGAAAACCAAATTTTAGTGGAAGAAGAGTAACATAATAGGGATCCAATCAAGGAAAATCAACTGGGGGAGCAAGTTTAGGAAGTAATAGTCAATTATCTACACCGCGTGGAGGAAGTAGTTCAACACAGTTCAAAATGTGAGGACATTATCCCACTATCAGATTACCATAATTTCAGGGAGAGACATCAGAGGAGAGACATCAGAGGACCCTAAAAATAATTTATTTATATGTGAGAATATATGGGAAGAAAATCATATTACAGATGAGGATACAAAACTCACACATTTAGCTGTCACACTAAGAGACCGCACATTTGACTAGTACATGAGCCTAGATATAAACAGTCCACAGGGAGTACCAAATACTATCACAGATGTGAAAAAACTACCGGTAAACAAGTTTGAAAATCCAAGACCAGAAGACCAATACATGAATGTAATGATTGAAATCAGGCAAAAACCAGGTGAGTCTGTTTGGGAGATTGATTAGAGGTTCAAACTTTTGAAAGGTAAGTTTAAATATGCAATTATTGACATGCAAAATAGGCACTTATTTGTGAACTCATTGTTACCACACTCGAAGTATCCTTTGAGACAATAGAAGTTCCAAACTCAGGCAAAGGCTCTGCAGGAAGATATGCAGCTGGAAGAGAACCAATATCAACATACATATCTAGCAATAGAGGATCAAAAGGAGGATTTGAAAAATCTATTGTTTCAACTTAACCATAATAAGGGAAAAGAGAAAAGAGAAGTTGTATGGTGTGTGCTATGTAGGATGGAAGGGAACCATAAGAATTGTCCAAATTTTGTGTAGTACTTGGAAACAAAGGTTCCAAACCCATTGCCAACATGAGGACCATTATACAAGATTTGTAATATGCATGGGAATGATCCATATCATTGTCCAATGATGCAGAAGTATAATATAGTACCAAAAAGGTCATAATGCAATTTTTGCAAATCAGTGGGTGTTGAAGATAAGGATTGTAGAACACTGGAATTGATGAGAGAAATAAATTCAGACACTTATAGGGTGAAAGCAGAGGTGATGACAGGACAAAATGCATCTCATTTAATCTAGGTGCGACCACCATACAACAATACGCATCCGCAGTACAATAACATGCAACCACAATATAACCTTGTGTAGTATAACCAGGTACATACAATGCACCGTGAGGAGATCGAGGTGGAGGAAGAGGTAGAGGAGGATTTGGACAAGTTAGAGGACTAGTAGTGTGCCACGACTTCTGTAACACCCTGTTTCCCCCAAATTTGTAATTAATCCTAATATAGGAGTTACCATGCTAAAGCATGATGAAAATGTGAATGTATGATGTGAATGGACCTTATGAAGTGGGTCGATGAATGTAAATAACATTATGAAATTATATTGCAGAACTGTGGAGAGGGGACGTGCAGAAAAAGAGACCACGATGGCGGTGGAGGGCACCTGGAAAGGTGGCGTTAACTTCCACCGAGAATTAATACTGTATTTGGACTCCACTGGCCCAGAGAACCAAAAGCGGCTTGCTAGCCCTGAATTAAATGTCTCGCAGGCTGGTAGGTAGATGGTTTAATGAGCGATGGGAGGTGAACTGCCCATTCATAGAGCTGCTAGGCCTGACCAACACGAGGGTAATCATGCCACACGCAACCTCGCAAGAGGATAAGGCGTGGGGTAGAAGCGATTGGGGGGCAGACGCGAGGGGAACTCTGGCATTACGCAGAGTGAGTGATAGCAGAGAGGAAGGATTGCAACCTTTGCTCCTGGTCACTGGTAGAAAGAGAGACGCAGTCTCACAACATCGTGGTCTCAGCTCAGGGGTGGCTAGTGGTAAATCCGCTGGGAGTCGCTAAGCCTATGGTTGGGTGGAAACGAGCACCCCTCTCAGCAATTGCACTCACTTCTGGTGTTATTTCTGATAAGTGTTTTACATATTGCATCTTGAAATTCATATACTGACATATATGCTCATAGAACTGTGATATTGTGAACGATTACAGTATAAGAATGTCTGTGCAGTGTTTTGATAAGAAATAATGGATATATGTTTATAAAAGAAAGACCACGCATGGCTTATGTTGATAAATGAATTTAATTATGCATGAGTTGAACCAAATAGGACTTCCAGTACGTCCTTGGGAATTTGTTTACCCTTACCTGTCTCTAGGGATGCCCCGGAATAGATATCTTCATAGAGATTCCCTCCTTGAAAAGGCTTACCAAGAACCTGGAAAAATGGACTTGAATGAGCAAGTATTAACAACCCTGTACGAGGAGGAATGACCCTCTTAAAATCCCGAAGTAGCAGCGTAGGGATAAGTATCAATCGACAGACGAGACCTCGTTGGAAGACCCATGGTCATTCACGACCGTTAGATTGACGAATGAAACAAGGGCGTTACATACCTTGCCCCTTTTCCTCTATCTCTGTGAATAGCGAGGAAATCGGGATCGTAGACCCCCATGGTCCATGAGGACATCTGGACCGTTGATTTTTCCCACACCCATGAAGTAGTGGAAGAGTGCACAAGGTGGGACAAATCTGAACCGATAGATCTTAGCTAGAAAAACCCGACAGCCATTGGATCTGTTAAGAGATGCACAAGGGTTAAGCCCTCGTGAATAGGAGGTTGAAAGTCCCGACGAGAGGTGTGGCCATCGGGATATCGGCACTCATGAAGTCGGGAATCATGATGACATGAATTCGGGGATTTTCATAGTGAAAATCCCGAAACCAATCTGATCCGTCCGATTGACGGAGGCCACGTGTCGAGAGATTAACCGCATCAAGAAACCGGGGATCGAGGATTCAGGAGTCCCGTGAACGAGAGTCCAGATTCTCGTGACGATAAACCCCGATGAACGGATGAGATCCTTTTGGAGGATCTCAGGGTCTATAATGACCGTTACATGTGGAGATGAGACATCAACTTAAGCCAGGACGTGATTATGCTTTAGGATAAGCGGCGAGTAGATCTGGATGGCCGGAGTCCACCTGTCCAGATCTACGGCTGAGGTTCCATTCCGGAGCCCCCTTACTGTTCTGCCTTTAGCAGTAGGGGGGAGCGGGGTCTGGAATTGGATGCGCAACTCTCAAACGATCGAGATTAATTCGTCATGATCAACGATGCTCAGGTGGATTCCAGACCCNGGGGGGGGTTCCAGAATAGTGTGGCGTGTGAAGTGGGGCCCCCTCCTGTCCTGTCGATTATCGTGTCGCACCTCCCCCTCTACCACCTGTATTCCACTTAACTGTGCGACGGTGCTGTTCCTATTGGTCGGTCGCTATCCCTGTCGGGGTTTAGTGGTTGCAGAGCCGAACGGTTTAACATTACCGTAGCGCCGAGACATGAAATACAAAAGACACTGCATCTATTTGGACTGTGATCGTGACCCGCGATCACATGGGAGCGGAGAGAGAGAGAAAGGGCCAGCTTATGCTGGGCCTCCATGGATATTTAGGGCTTCTGATTCGGCAGAAGACCGGAAAATTCCGATTTAGGTAGTGGGTATGTGACAAAGTGGTATCAAAGCATGGTTACAAGACTTGGCCTGCTTGGGCTTAGGCACAAGCCACGTTAGAAGATATTGTTATCTACATTTCTCTTTAAGGAGAAGGATTGCAGAGTGAAACTATAATTTGGAAATTTCTATAACCCCTCTGTTAAAATGGTAACTACTCTCATAGGAGTGAAGGTGCACTGATCATTATTACGGATAAGATCTAAGTGCCAATAACAGAGGTGGAATAAATTGTGCTATGAAGATGCAAGAGCCTGACAAGGGACATGAACTGAGTTGTTCTGATTTAGTGTAACGATGGTTACCTACTAAAGCAGGTAGAGTCTCTTGCGATTAAGATGGCTAGTTAGGTAACGATTAATACCCAAAGGAAGAACCCCTTCATGGTTTGGGAAATCTGGTAAGGACTGGTAGGATCCTTAGAAAGTTATGACCACTGTATTATTAAGAGACTAAACCCTGAGCATATAATTCCTCATGATTGAGAGGACTAATGAAAATATGTAGGGTTAGATTTACCTAACCTATAATGGTTAGAATCGACAGTGAGGATAACCTGTTTAAGGAGTCATTTGGGGACTGTTGCTAATTCCCAAGAGTGACCCTTGTTGGTCATTTTCATAAAGAGAGGATAGCACCCGTATGAGTTAGGACTACGAGATTAGTCCTGTAAGTAACTTAAAAATATCAAAAGATATAGCAGGAGAAATCCTTTAGAAAATAATTTTGAAGTATGGATGGGATCTAGAGTTAAGAGCCATTCAGAAAGAACCGAAACATTTCGGGTTGTTCGATCTCGGGAAGAAGAACACTGGTCAGTTGCAAGGAGATACCAGAATTTCGCAAGACCAAAAGGCTTGGGAGAGGCAATGAGAAATTCACGAAAAGATCATAGCCGATGGTCAAGGAGCGAATTGGACCATTGATCGTCCAAAGAAAAATTTCGCAATTCTGGAGATCAAAGGATTCGAGGTTCTCCATAATAGAAGTCCCAAAGTCATGAAATGCAAAATCATGACATAGTCACAACCATCGGTTGGAGAGCCATTGGTGACCGTTAGACCTAATTAATCACCGAGCAAGAGAAAGGCTGATAACCTCTCATCACTCATAATCTCAGGAGGAATAATATCCGTTAGATTGGAATCAACGAGAGCCGTTGATCTAAAGCTTCGAGGTTTCGTCTATGGGGAAAATGGAAGCGTAGACTTCCCAAAGTCGCTCCAGGTAAATCACCGAGTTAATCAGGACCGATGATTGCCGGAGAGATATGAACCGTGGGATCCAGACTCATCGACCCACATAGAATAGAAGTTTGGGAAGCGGTGGAGTGTTGTCCATGGATTCTCCGAAATACGGAATCCTGACGCGTGTCTGAGAATTGACCCCAGATTCCGAGCGAAGGGTCATGTAGATGAAAGAGACAAGAAAAACTTAGTCTTGGTCTTTTGGGTTTTTGGATTTCGGGAGTCAGGGAAAATAGAATTCCTTGCAACGGGAATTCCGAAATCGCAAAATGCGAAGTGCTTTTTAAATTGGATCATGGTCACCGCCGGTGGTTGCGTGAGAAGAGGGTGTAAGCCAGTATGAGGAATAGTGCATGAGTTTAATGCACTGAGGAGCTTCCTATTAAGAAGCCTGATACTCATACCAGTGAGGTATGAATGATATATAGAACGTGCAAGTAATGCACATGTATGATGTAAGAGTATAAATATACTAAAGGCCCAACATGATGGCCCTGACGAGTGAAACGTGAGGCAAGACTTACACTAGCCAAAATTGAATGAATACCATGGATGCATGGTTGACTCTGTTCTGAAGAGTCGTGAAGGATTTGTCTTGAAGGATAGATTAAAGGGAATGTACTCCATATCCCCATGAAAATCCAGTACAATTAAAGGAAAGAGTAAACGAGCAAGGATGCTTTGTTGTCATGATAAGAGGCAAAAGTTTATGCCTTTGTAGAGCACATGAGAAGGATGGTGAACAATCTTGAGATGACTGATTTTAAAAATAGAAATGTATGTAGGCTATGAAGTATACCTACGATAGCTACATGTAGGCTTAGGATTGTGGAAGTGGTTAAGAACATCATAGATGTAAATTAACAAGGATGCATGTTTATATTCCTTAAGGGGAATATTTGGTAGACCACAAAAAGGCAAACTCAAGGTTGAGGCCATCACAGCGGTGATGGATCTGCAACGAGGAAGTTGCATGCTGAAGGAGTTCCCAGTGGAGGAACTATATAAGGTCTCTGTCAGAGGAACAGAGTCACACCCCTGATAATTGCTAAAGGATTGGACAATGGGCTGCAAGGCCTGTCCATGTATAAGAATCCTGGATTACATTTTTGTAAGAATCATGTAAGTAATAGAAGACTAATAACTGAATATTGACCATTCTGATAACCTAATGGAAGTGTGTAGGATGCACACGTTCCTGATTCATTATGAGCAGATAGTTTCTATTAAAGCATGTTGAAGTATCCTAAGAATTAGGATGGGCCTAAACCAGGGCTTCTCAGAAAAAGAGCAGTTGTGGAAACCAGTTTGGTTGATAAAAGGCCAGTAAACCCCTGAGTATGATTAATTGAATAATTGGGTACGTTTAATTGATACGGCTTGGTTGAAGCTGTGATTAAGGAAAGGCATCGATACCTTAGAGGTAGCTTGACTTGACTGAAAATCCCCAGGCGATGTAGAAGGAATTGGAAGAAGGGGAGAGCCCTCAATTCCTTCCTTGACTGTGCATCACGCTTCTATGGGATGAGAAAGCCAGTACATTGAGGGAAAAAAATGCTTTGACACCATAGTAATGATGGTTGTAATGTTGTGAAAACAATTGAGAACCCTTATGTTACACTCATGAAAAACATTAAAGATAATGTGATCTAGTGCATATAGATATGTTAGACATGCCTAAAAATGTTTCTTTTATTAATTAAATGCTATGATATCTTCATTTTCAATTTCATGACGATTAATATGCCTATGGTGTATGTCATGTGTAGAAAGGAATAATATTGGAACTGTTGAGGAAGACAGTTGCCAATAATGAACGACCTCAAGCCGAAGGTGACCATGGAAAGGCTACGGTCGAAAGGTTGTTGATGGGACTGTGGAAATCCCGCTAAAGTACTACTGATAAGTTAGAGGATGGAGAAAGGGTGCAAGCATCCACGAACAAGTATAAAGGTATTCGTGCCTGTATGGCACAGGTTATGAAGGGATTTGGTAGGAAGCCCTTCCGAAATATTTATTATTGCATGCTATGCCTTAAAATTGAAAGGGCAGTTGTATGCCTTGGATACCCGAGTAGGGTATAATTCGGGGAAGATGACCTGAATAATGGAGGCACGAACCTCTGGTACTAAAAGACCGATTGTAACCTTCAGAAGAATTCATGAACTGATATGTCATAGACACATGGACCAGTCAAGGAACGATTGGAAACAAAAGTGCTCATAAATAGCACGTTGCTTGGAATTACTTCCAGGAAATGCATATTTGCATAAAAGACAAACAATGGATTCCTCATTGAGGAAGGGGGACCTTCCAACATTTTCACTCACAGCGAATAGGTGTTAGAGAAAATCAAATGTGGGTGGCCATGAGTGTTGGCACCCTGAATATTAATGAAGGCATAATGTGTGGGAGCATTCATGCGAAACTTTTAAGTTTAATATGTACTAATTTGGGGTCATGATCGACCTATAGCAGGGAGCGTGGATCCTGTTTTAAGAATGAATGAAAAACGACTAAAACCATATGAGGAAAGGATAGGTTAAATCCCAACCCCCCATGACCCAAAACGGGTCCTAAAGTGTGACGAACTTGAAATCAATGCAAGAATGCATTGGGTATGAATGTGGCCATGGATAGTAGCACATTTGTTAAAACCCTTTGAAATGTTGAATTACGCTTGAATATATATATATATATATATATAACCTTCTTGCTTGGCTGATTGGGGAATGAATTGCAGGAAGCAGAGGGTCATGGATATGGCAGTAAGGTAAGCCCATAGGAAAGATCGATTACCTGCTGGGCCAAACTGCAAGGAATGGTACTTCCTTTTGAGGAAGTAATTTAATCATTAAGTATGCCCAATTCTGAGATTGTTATGACGATGTAGTAAAGGTGCAATAAAATGTATATGCATGGAAAAGCTAACAATTTGTTTGGCCGATTGAAGTTGAAAGTGCAGGAAGAAAAAGGGGTCTTGGATATGGCAGCATTGTAAGCCCATAATGAAGTCCAATTGCCTACTGAGCCAAACCATTATGGGAAGGAAAGTCCCATAATTATGAATTTGGTTCCTGTGCGGAACAAATATGAAAAAAAATCGTGAGAATGGAAAAATATGTGGGTGACCGGTTTGCAAATAAAATTTTGAAAGTTATAATTGAGAATGATGTCTCGTGAATTTTGTATACCTGTGATACAGGTGAGAAGAAAAGACATGTTCAAAAAGGAACAATTGAAGGCTATCAAAATTGAAAGTGATGAACATGACTACTACTGAGCCATGAAAACCCTGTGATGAGTCATGATCACCTGAAATTAAATTGTGTTGAGGTAACACCAGCCGGAGGGACGCCTCGACAGAGCAAGTACGAGGGATACCTCGACTGTAAAAAAAACTCGATAGAGTCTCTAAAATTCTTCCTGTGCGAGAAAACCTTGGCAGGGCAAGATGGATCACCCGAGGGACTGTATAACAGTGAAGGGGATGTCTGAGCCTAGACCTGGAGGGTGAGTGACCGCAAGGAAGAGGAGACCTTAATAATTTTTGAAAACTATTGGAATAATGCACACAGTGGGTAGTTTACGTGCGGGGAAAACCTTGGAAAGAAAGATGAAATTATGATGGCTTTTGTGAGCTATTGAATTGGAATTCAGCATCCAACGGGTACGTCAAGAGGACGATGAGCATGGATAAAAAAACTACCATGTGGATACAGATCCACAAACTACATAGATAAGTATTGTGCTAAGAATATGAAATTTTCTTTTCTTTCTGAAATTTGAACATCAGTAAGATGTTTTTGCACAAAAAAATTGTGAATTAATGTGCTTGTTGTCCAGGAATCATTGAAGGAAGATGATGAAGATCAAGACTTCTGAAGTGGACGAATAATAAAAGCATGACATGTGTTTTGAGAAAGAACACCGAGGATGGTGTTCCTTTAAGGGGGAGGGAATTGTAACACCCTGTTTCCCCCAAATTTGTAATTAATCCTAATATAGGAGTTACCATGCTAAAGCATGATGAAAATGTGAATGTATGATGTGAATGGACCTTATCAAGAGGGTCGATGAATGTAAATAACATTATGAAATTATATTGCAGAACTGTGGAGAGGGGATGTGCAAAAAAAGAGACCACGATGGCGGTGGAGGGCACCTAGAAAGGTGGCGTTAACTTCCACCGAGAATTAATATCGTATTTGGACTCCACTGGCCCGGAGAACCAAAAGCGGCTCGCTGGCCCTGAATTAAATGTCTCGTAGGCTGGTAGGTAGATGGTTTAATGAGGGATGGGAAGTGAACTGCCCATCCGTAGAGCCGTCAGGCCTGACCAGCGCGAGGGTAATTGCGCCACACGCAACCTCGCAAGAGGATAAGGCGTGGGGTAGAAGCGATTGGAGGGCAGACATGAGGGGTACTCTAGCATTACACAGAGTGAGTGATAGCAGAGAGGAAGGATTGCAACCTTCGCTACTGGTCACTGGCAGACAGAGAGATGCAGTCTTACAACATCGTAGTCTCAACTCGGGGGTGGCTAGTGGTAAATCCACTGGGAGTCACTAAGCCTACGGTTGGGTGGAAACGGGCACCCCTCTTAGCAGTTGCACTCACTTCTGGTGTTATTTCTTATAAGTGTTTTATATATTGCATCTTGAAATTCATATACTGACATATATGCTCATAGAACTGTGATATTGTGAACGATTACAGTATAAGAATGTCTGTGCAGTGTTTTGATAAGAAATAATGGATATATGTTTATAACATAAAGACCATGCATGGCTTATGTTAAATGAATTTAATTATGCATGAGTTGAACCAAATAGGACTTCCAGTCCGTCCTCAGGAATTTTTTTACCCTTACCTGTCTCCAGGGATGCCCCGGAATATATCTCTTCACAGAGATTCCCTCCTTGAAAAGATTTACCAAGAACCTGGAAAAAGGGACTTGAATGATAAAGTCTTAACATCCCTATACGAGCAGGAATGACCCTCTTAAAATCCTGAAGTAGCAGCATAGGGATAAGTATCGATCGACGGACGAGACCCCATCAGAAGACCCATAGTCATTCACGACCGTTAGATTGACGAATGAAACAAGGGCGTTACATACCTTGCCCCTTTTCCTCTATCTTCATGAATAGTGAGGAAATCGGGATTGTAGACCCCCACAGTCCATGAGGACATCTGGATCGTTGATTTTTCCCACACCCATGAAGTAGTGGAAGAGTGCACAAGGTGGGACAGATCTGAACCATTAGATCTTAGCTAGAAAAACCCGACAATCGTTGGATCTGTTAAGAAAAGCACGAGGGTTAAATCCTCGTGAATAGGAGGTTGAAAGTCCTGACGAGAGGTGTGGCCATCGGGATATCGGCACTCGTGAAGTCAGGAATCACGATGACATGAGTTCATGGATTTTCATAGTGAAAATCCTGAAACCAATCTGAGTCGTCGGATTGACGGAGGCCACGTGTCGAGAGATTAACCGCATCAAGAAACCGGGGATCGAGGATTCGAGAGTCCCATGAACGAGAGTCCAGATTCTCGTGACGATAAACCTTGATGAACGGATGAGATCCTTTCGGAGGATATCAGGGTCTGTAATGACCGTTAGATGTGGAGATGAGACATCAACTTAAGCCAGGATGTGATTATGCTTTAGGATAAGCGGCGAGCAAATATGGACGGCTGGAGTCCACCTGTCCAGATCTACGGCTGAGGTTCCATTTCGGAGCCCCCTTACTGTTTTGCCTTTAGCGGTAGGGAGGGGGTCTAGAATTGGACGCGCAACTCTCGAACGGTCGAGATTAATTCGTCATGATCAACGATGCTCAGGTGGATTCCGGACCCCCCTTTCCATTCTACTTTTAATGGGGGGGGGGGTCTGGAATAGTGTGGCGTGTGAAGTGGGGCCCCCTCCTATCCTGTCGACTACCGTGTCGCACCTCCCCCTCTGCCACCTGTATTCCACTTAACTTTGCGACGGGGCCGTTCCTATTGGCCAGTCGCTAGCCCTGTCGGGGTTCGGCGGTTGCAGAGTCGAACGGTTTAACATTACCGTAGCGCCAAGACACGAAATACAAAAGACACTGTGTCTATTTGGACTATGATCATGACCCGCGATCACATGGGAGCGAAGAGAGAGAGAAAGGGCCAGCTTACACTGGGCCTCCATGGATATTTAGGGCTTCTGATTCGACAGAAGACCGGAAAAATCCGATTTAGGTAGTGGGTATGTGACAACTTCCAACAACCAGGACATTATGCAAGGAATTTTCCACTTCCACCGATGACATCTATGTATTGTCGCACAACAGACCATGACACAAAAGACTGCCCAACAATCTTGGGAAAGATCTAGGAAAAAAGGAACCAAAACAACCAGAATGTCTAGTGAATTTCTGTAGAAGCCAAGGATGATGGGAAAAAAATCAATATAATCACTTGAGGAGGAGCCAAGACAGTAGCTAATACAACAAAAAAATATCCATCTCAACACCATTGGGTCAAGAAGAATATTGAACCACATAAGCAGTTTGACGCACAGAAAGAAAATGAAACATTTAAGGAGGCTAAACATGAGCTTCTCAAGAAGAATGTTGCATCTACATCAGTCACACAAAAAACTCAGGACCCACTAATGTACGAGATGTCATATTCAATGGACCATACCAGTAAAGGACAACCTTTAGAGAAAGTAAGTACTGTTAGTGTCCTATAATTATAGGTGAGTCGATTCTTCGACTGTTGATTTGGCATCTCTCTCAGTGACGAAGTATGGCTCAGGTGATTCTGTTTTCCTCCCTCCATTCCTTTCACTCGACCCTCCATCACCCTGCTGCATTCTTCATACACACTGCACCCTCTTCCCCTTGTCTTTCGCCAGCCTCCATTATCCCGCCTTCCATCCCTGCATGAACAGACTTAGGATAAACAATGCTAGCAATGTAGTTAGTATAGGTTAAATTAATTAATAAACGACTGGTTAAATAATTAATTAATTATTAATTAATTATTAATTAAGTTTAATACCTAGGTTAGCAACTTGATTAGTCACTAGATTAGTTTAAAATTAAATAAACTATTTAATAAAAAATATATAAATAAAAACATTTATATTAAAACATTAAAGAAAATACAAAAACATTTAAATAGAAATAAAACTTAAAATAAACTATATTAAAAAAACAAAACAAAACATTAAAAAGCAAAAAGTAATAAAATGTATTAGAAATAAAAATG
>ML780815.1:355042-375963 GCA_009831015.1 Picea engelmannii
ATGGAATACTTGTCAATATTCATGGAACAAGGGATCACCAAACTACTCTTCAACAAGCTATTGAGACCAACAACAACTACAAATTGGAGAAGCTTCAACAAAAATATATGGAATCAAAGGAAATAAAATTATTCAACAACTGGACACCAAGGGTTAAGACCGAAAATAATTGATTTTGGATGGATAGATCATCAACAATGGAATGAATAAAGAAGGAACATAAAAAAATCATATTACTTGGTTTCATCACATGTGAAGCCTTTAAATGAAAATCTTTGAAGACAAAGCTTTTTGAAGGAGGGTACTATGTTATGACCCAAGGGGGGCATATATATATAGCTAAATGTATATGATATGACCCCAAGGGGGGGAATATATGGGCCTAAATGTACATGTAATGTGTAAATACATATGTAATAGGGTCGACCTAGTGATAAAGAGGCCTCATGTGCAAGTGTGAATAACTATATATAAGAGATCATGTATTCATTATTGAGGGGTGAATTGTGAAGTATGAAAAATATTCGGTTATTTGGAGGGGGTTCCCCTATTATTTAAGGAGTTATTGTGTAACTTATCTATATTGGAGTTGTTCTCCACGTTGACATTTTGTACATGGTGTGTACTTCTGTTATTTTATGATATTTGGAGTATTTGGATCATAATAGATTTAATATTTTCCCAAGCTTCATCGGGGTCATCAATTTATTTAAGATGGAACCTTAAATCAAGAGAGATGGACATTTTGATCAGTCCACATGTTTCATCACTGTTATTATCCCATTTGAATTTCTTATTAGTATCAATGGGTTCTTTTTCCTTTCCCAAGGTAATCCGGTACAAGCCTTTACTTCTTAATAAATCCTCAATATGAGATTTCCATTGGAAGTAGTTGGTGTTGGTAAAAAAAATATTACTAGAAGAATTAATATTGAATATGTAGATAATATGGATTTAAAAACTAAAAATGATGATCTGGATGGAAATATCTTAAAAAATTAGGTGGTTTTAAAAAAAATGGCACTGAAAACGGACTTCGGATGTGAAAGTTATGCCCTTTAAAAAAAGGCATAAACGATAACCAAAGGACCACATGGTGAAGTAAGTTATTTTATGAAGTGGTCCAATTTTATAAAAATAAGTGGGGATCACTTTTACAATGAAGTTAGTTTATAAAATAAAGTTGCATGCAAAATAAATAACTCTAAAATAAAATACTAAAGCTACTTATAGTGATTCACTTTTATACTTGAAGTGAAATACATTTTACAATGGAGCATGAACGTTTTAAAAAATATAACAAAAAGAGAGACTTGAACTCAAGACTTCTTACTTAATAAGGAAACTCTTAACCAAGTGTGCTAGTTTAACATCCCTCTATATGATGCTAAGTAATTAATCATTTATTAAATACATACACAATAACAACTTTGCTTTAACATAATTTCATTTCTTTTACACAATTCTTCTACATTTGTTCAACGATAAATCTAAATAGTATGATGAAATAAGTAATATGTTAACTCTAAGATTTGCAACTTAAAACAAAAGTATATACAAAATATCAACAATAAATACCACTGAAAAATACCTCTTCCTTAGTTTGTCGAAGCTCGTTAATTGTGATGTAGTCCTAGGCACTTCCAAGCATTGTTTTCTCGCTTTGCCAGAGTGAAACAATGGAATCCTCCCAGCCAACTAGGAGCTTAGACGACTTCCTAGCTACAAGAAACCTTTCAGTTTCTTGGCCCTCCCTACCCGTGACTCCAAGAACAACAAAACACAAATGCTCAAAGAAAATCATCATAAGAAATATATCTTCCAAAATTTCACAACCTCTCATCGTGCTCAAACCTCCAATGCCTCCTTCTTCACCACTTCTCCTCCTTATTTATCAAGTTTCCATACACCCTTCCTCAACCACCCTCATTATTATCCATCAACCTTCCTTATCTAGATTTTTGGGAAAAATTAAAATAAAACTAAAATATAAATGACTTGAATTAAACAACAATAAATAAAATGAAAATTTTTTCTTCTCATGCTAGCTAATAAATGTAATTTGACAATTTTCCCAAAAATGTACATAACACCCCATCATGTTCATTTAATTCATCATACCCACCACCTATCAAAGTAAAAAAGGTATTTATTGCTTCTAGATATTTTGTATGCAATATAATTTACATATTCAATAAACATTCAATTAAATAGTTAATAATTTACTTTAATAATTAATACATTAATTAATTGTACTAGTGTACATGGGTAGGGTATGTGTGTGTAGCTAGAGGACACATATCTCATGTATTTCCTAACGATAAACAACCATTGCCTCTAGTGCATAGTTCCTATATGATCACCAAGACATGTAGGACAACAGATCAAGTAATGCATCATTTAATAATCTTAATGAACAAAATTACACCAATTCGTCAATAACTCATTATCACACTTAAAATATCAATAGGAAATCAAAGAGGGTTTTAAACATGGTAGGAACCAAGTGATTAAACAATAGTGGCATCTCTAATCCCCCAATCAGTATTCTCAACTAACATCGAATCATCCTTCCTTCCTAACCTACTTCCATCTTCCATCATATCATTTCCTTTGTTGGACTAACTTGGAGCATCAACTATATTTAACTAACTCCACATAGAACCCGTAAGCAAAAGTGTCATACAACTTGACCAAGCTTCTCCAACAGGAAACTAGTAGTCACCATCACATGTCTAGGGGAGTGTGACTTCACATGGCCCTCCCACGACTCTAGGTTTTGGAGGATAAACGGTGGGCAGTACCTCCACCCCTCCTTATAGAACTAGGGTCAACACCCTACATCAAGCCCTATTGTGCAACTACTGTTCTTAGAGTCACGTCATCAAACAACCACTATGGGAAAGTTGTGTGTCCTGTCAAAACCACACTTACCAAAAATCATAGCAATATTTTGAATCATAAATTTATAACTTATATCATACACTATCATCTTGATGTATACGACATTCATGTTACCTCATCATTGTAGTCATTTGGCTATCACATAGTTCATACACCTGTAGGTTAATTCACCAATAACTCATATTTATGTATATACATCCTAATTTTATATAAGAATCCATATATGTATTGGCATTCAATTAAGAAATCTATGTTTATTTTTATCATGGCTTGCCTCTGTTATGCATTCACAACATAACTTTGAGTCGATATCCATGTACCTAAATTCCATATCTTAATTTGCATGTTTAAACAAATAAAAGAGTTATCATCATCATGAGCATATAACAATGAAAATAATAGTATGCAACACATAAATAGGTCAAGATGTACACTTGTCACATGTTTATATCAACATTGTTGAGTCTGAATAGTTGTTAAGAAACGAATTACTAAGATGAGTAAAAAACAAAGTTCTAACTAGATAAAGACAAAATATGGGGCATTACAGCTAGAAAAACATATTGTATTGTTTAACAGGAGGATTTGGGGTGTTATTTTTGTTGTTGTGGAAGACTGCCTTGGAGAGTGTGCTAAAAAAACTATTTTCACATAAGAAAAAAATTTCACTTCTTGATGACAAGGGTTAGATCTCGTTTAGCTTACCCTGAAAATGCACATTTTTCTACTTGTTTCTGATTTGTTAAGATTGCACAGGGTGCGGGGAAAAGAGAATATGCAGATATAAAAGAGTAGCAACCCGAAAGCAAACAATATAAAATCATTCCTGACTGAAACGAGCAATCTGAATGCAATGGAACAATCTTCTCATCATATAAATGTATGGAAATGGAAGAAAATAGAGATGAGGCAACTCGGCTTCATGATATCGATCTACAACAGGAGTGGGTCTTCAAATAGGATCTGATACCATGTTCGACAACACATGTATTCCAACAGAGGATGAACACCTTCAATAACCACTCACACAACTAGATCAAAGATCAACACACTAATGTTTTGACGTGGTAAAACCCCCACGGGGAAACATCCACAGCCCCAACCAATGCAACAACTTAGAGCAGTTTATTAATGCAAAAGAAAAAGATTACAGAGAGATTTTATAAGAGCTTTTCTCACAATCGATCATCAACAAATGACCCTCCATGCTCTTTAAATAGAGATCATGAACCAATCGGGTGTTAAGCCACAAATCAATGGTCGTGACTATCGAGGAGATTATGAACCGTTAGATCACTCTATGTCAGGAACATATCGTGACCATCGGATTTCCTAACTACAAATGCATACAAATGCATACTAAAGAAACACACTTTTACCTAACGACACATTAGACCAAGTAGATATTAACTAACTCCTAAGTGTCTAAATATCCTAACAATGTTCATGTAGATTTTGTTACAATTGGAGTGAGGCTAGGGTTTTCTTGGATGGCTAGGGTTCTGTAGGGTTTTAGATTAAGGTTTTTTAGGGGTTTACTAAGGTTGATAGGTGATTTGGTGGGATTATATTGATTACCTTATAGGATGGGGATCAGGATATGACTTATTGTGTAGGAGTAGAGGATGGCAGGTTGTCCCATCGAAACCTCTATCCCGGTCATGTATTGTGTCTAGCGGATTTCACTATTTGTTGGAGGGTTTGGATTGCTCACTCAAGTGACCTAAAGGCTTTGTGAGCTCTTCCTCTATTGGTAAGGTGAGGGTTCTGGTGTTTGGTGAATGGTCGAAGGGGTTTGTGAGTTCTTCTTCTACTAGTAAGCCAAGGGTTCTCGAGACTGGTTTACGTCTGAGAGACAGAGATTATAATTATTTTCAAATTTCTTTGGAGGTTGGGGTTAAGAAAAACCTGGTTGGGGAATATGCACATAGAAAGCACTCACAAAAGGCTTACAAAGTGAAATATGGAAAATTTTCGATGGTTCTAGGGAAATATGTGGGTTTGGACAGGGTGAAAGCACTCACTAAAAGGAATTTAGTGGGTCTATTTGAGTATATCTCACCTATGAGGGGAGATGTTGTCTGTTGGATTTTGAAGGTCTAGAAACCTTTTTTGGGTTATTGCCCTAGGTTTATTACCTTGATGAAGGGTTGGGCTTGTTTCCAATTTTTGAATGAGGTGGATTGTTTGAGGGTTCTTGATTGGGCGTAGATTCTTGGAAAGGGTTCTTTGGTCCTACATTGATGGAATTTGGAGTTTAATCCTCTCAGTGAACCCATTTTGAAGCGACATCTTTGGTTGTTTCTCCTAGGTCTTCCTTTACACTTGTGGACTAAAGAGGTGTTGGTTGATATAGTAAACATGTTTGGAAGATTTATTTCAGTGGACGAGGATGGTATTTTCTCTTTGGACTGAAAGATGGCTAGGGTTCTGGCAAAGTTTCATGTGGTATGAGGGCTTCTGGAAGCGATTGATATATGTTGGGGAAGCCATGTTTATGTGCAGAAATTGGATTACCAGGGTATTCCATTTTAATGTCACCTTTGCCAAGGAATCATTCATCTTAGGTTCTCTTGCCCGAATACAAAGGTTGAGGATTCTGGTTTGGAGAAGTACTTTTGGGGGAAGGGGTCTCCTTTGACTCTTGATGATAAACGTTTGCTTGCAAGGCCACACATTTCTTATTTTTTTCCGATTACTCCTTCTGTGTCGTCTACTAGTTTGGTGATTGTTCTTCCTCCGCCTCAGAGTTTTTGGGTAAGGAGGTTTTGGATAACTCTATGGTCCATGGTTTTGACCTTTTAGAAAATGGAATGTTTTCCTCTGTGTAGGAATATTCCTTGGCTATGAATTTTCCTCATTCCTCTCTTTTTTCTAGTCAGATGTATCAATAGGATTTGTAATTGATTGATTTATTAGAAAAGGAACATGTGTGTGATGGAATTTAGGATGTGGGTCTTGTGATGGTTCCTTCTCCTATCTCTTCTTTTCATGTTGGTGGTTCGGGTGGGAATACTCCCTCTGTTGGTCTGGAAAGTCCTATCGTTCTGGGCCTATATGGGGTTCTGGGATCGAATTGTCCAGAACCCTGTGTAGATGTTGACAAGTTTTGTAACCCTGATCCTACTTATTCAACCTCTTCTAATGTTGTACATGATATTCTACCTCTCACTGTCTTCTCTCATAAAAAGTTGATGAAAGAAGGGATAGAGCCCATTAACTCTATTCAATGTCAAAACGTGATTGTGTCAAAAAATAAAAAGGGGGTTGGTGAGGTTAAGGAGGGTACTTTGGATTCTAAAAGGGTTATTCAGGATTATTTGATAGATTGAGGAATATTTCTCCCACTCCTCTTCCTTCTGATTCTAATCTGGGGGCTCTTAGAGAGTGTAAGCCCCATTTCGAAGTGCACTCATGATTTGTGTTTCTTATAATATTAGGGGAGTGGGGGGTGATCCCAAGATGATATCCCTCAAGATATTATTTATGAAGCTGCGACCGGATATATTTCTTAGCCAAGAAATGATGTGTGATGATGTAAAATCTTGTGGGGTCTTTTTGAATATTTTTCTAGGGTGGGAAGTTTGTACCATTGGCGCTAAGGGTCTACCTGGTGGTTTGTTTGTTGTCTGGAACATGTTAACAATTGATTTGAAATCCTATTCATGATGTGCAGGCTTGATGCTGGAAGGGAGATTCAGGGGTCTCAAGGAGAGTATTAGGATTCTTAATTGCTATGATTTGTTCTCTAGGAGACTAGGTTTCTGGGATCAAGTTCAATCAAGTGGACTCCTCTCTGATCCAGGTTTAATATTTTGTGGGGACTTAAATTTCACTGTGAATGAGATTTGAGGAAGACGAGATAGAATTGATGGCATGGCGGACTATTTATGTCAATTGATAAAAGATTATAATATAATAGACATTCTTACATGGAAGTTGTCTCCTACTTGGAGGAATTGAAGAAGTGAAAATGATGGTATTGGAAAGAGACTGGACAAGTTTTTAATAGCGGATGATCTGGAAGGAAAGCTATCCAGATATCAATCATGGGTGGTGTCATCATAAATTTCATATCATTGTCCGGTGTGCTTTCAGTTTGAGGAGGATTTTGACTTTTTTAAGATATCCCTTTAAATTTAATGAGGTATGGATGACTGATCAGGATTTTAAGGATCTGGTTAGATTACGTTGGAATGAGGAGACCTTTAATTTTGAGGAGTATTCTATGTCTATATTAGTCAGAAAGATTTCTTCCTTAAAGACAAAGGTTATTTAATGGGAAAGGAATAAAAAAAAAGCTTCTACTCTTGGGATTGGATGAGATTGAAGAGGAAATTGATTATATCTATGTGTAGTATTGAATATATAAAATAGTATGCAGAACATAAATATTTTAGCTAGAAATGGCAGAGAAACAATGATATAATCATAACAATACCAGAATAACACAAGAATGAGAACTTTGATTACTAATAGAAATGTTCACTTGCCTCTTCGAGGGGGAAACCTACAACAGAGTAGAGATCTATTAAAATAATATCCAAGACAAGATTTATCATACCCTCTACTTCTATTTATACTAAATCTATCTATCCAAAAGAACAATCCAGAGGAAGATCCTTCTAGAAGTGGAAGCTTCTATTAGGTCTTCTTACATTTGACTTATTCTTCCTTATTGTTAGGCCTTATTAATATTGACCTTTATTACATGGAATTATATTATTCTAACTACGTGAGGAGTTAGGGAGGTTAGGTCCCTAACATTCCCTCCCCCTTGAAGAACAAACTTATCCTCAAGGCTTCAGATGAGGGAATTGTTGTAGAATGTTGGTCGACTCCCAAGTGGCATCTTCTGGAGGTGTATCTTTCCATTGGGCTAACACTTCCTGGATGGTGCACTGATGGAGACGACACTCTCTCTAGGCCAAGACTGCTTGTGGTTGCAACTATACAGAACCTCCTGCATCCATCTTAGGGAGACTAGTTTGATTTTGGCACTTAGTTCCAATCACCTTCTTTAAACAAGAAACATGAAAAACAGGATGGAGCTTCGACTAACTGGGTAGAGCTAACTGATAGGCCATCGATCCCACATGCTTGAGCACTATATAAGGACCATAAAATTTGGGTGCACGTTTATGAAAGTGTTGAGCTTTGAGTGAATTCTTCTTATAAGGTTGTATTCAAAGAAATACCTGGTCCCCTTCAACAAAATGGCATTCAGAATGACCTGTATACGCATGTTGCTTCATGCGATCATGAGCCAAGACCAAATTGCCTTTGAGGGAATGAAGAATAGCTTCATGGACTGTAAGATGTTTTTCAACCTCGTGAACCTTCGAGACCCCTGGCATATACGAGAGACCTGATGGAGGATTTTGGCCATAGACTGATTCAAAAGGATTCATGCAAGTAGTTGTATGGTAAGATGTATTGTACCACCATTCATCTAGGGGTAACCATTGAGCCCACCGATTTTTCCGCTCATAGGAAAAACACCTCAAATATGTTTCCAAACAATTGTTGACAACTTCATTCCAGCCATCTGTCTGGGGGTGATAGTCAGTGCTGAGATGCAATTGGGTTCCCTGTAGCTTGAAAAATTCTTGCCAAAATTTTTTGGTGAAAGTGGGGTCTCTGTCAGAGACAATAGAATTAGGCATGCCATGAATCTTGAAAATATTATCCATGAAGATTTGATTAACTGTGGAAGCTGTGAATGGGTGTTGAAGAGAACAAAAATAAGCATATTTGGAGAGACAATCGATGACCACCATGATGATTGACTTATTGTTCGATTTAGGTAAGTCTACAATGAAATCCATAGAAATATCTTGCCAAATAGTAGGGGGAATTAGAAGCAGTTGGATTGTTCCCAGAGATTTGAAAATGTTTCCCTTGTTGCGCTGATAGACCTCATATTCATCCACAAAGGTGTAGACGTCCTGCTTCATACCCTCCCAGAAAAAAGAACGTTTGACTCATTCATAGGTTTTGGTAAATCCTGAATGCCCTGTTGTGGGTGAGGCATGAAGTTCAGAAAGCACTGTGGATTTAAGTAGGGATTTCTTGCATAAATACAAACAACCTTTGTAGCAAAGCTCTTAATTATGCCAATAGTACCCTGGAGAAACTGAAGAATTGTGTTGCAATTGGTGTAGTAGGCTAGAAATTTTGGGGTCTTGCAACCATTCCTGATGAACATCTTGGAGCCAATCTAGTATAATGAAGGAGATGGAGAAAATGGACCTGTCTTCTTCATATTTCTAGGAAAGAGCATCAACCACTACATTTCCCTTTCCCTTCTTGTAAATGATCTCATAATCATAGCCGAATATCTTGGTCACCCATTTTTGTTGTGTCGGGGATGAAATTCATTGTTCCAGGAAATACTTGAGACTATGATGATCAGTTTTGATTTGGAATCGTTGACCCAATAAACAAGGATGCCAGAGATCCACAATATGCAAAATAGCTAACATTTCCTTTTCATAAATGGATTGGCCCAAATATCTCTTTGAAATTTGTTTGCTAGTGAAGGCCAAGGAACTTCCATCTTGCATGAGGACGGCTCCAATTCCTTTCCTGGAAGCATCACGTTCCAATACGAATGTCTTTGTGAAGTTTGGGAGGGCTAGGACATGGGTCGAGCACATAGCATCTTTTAAGTCTTGGAAGGCATGATCTGCAGTTGAAGTCAAAGTGAAAGCATTATTTTTAAGGAGGGAAGTGAGAGGAGCTACATTCTTTCCATAATTATGAACAAACTTTCTATAATAGGTCGTTAAACCCAGAAAACCACGCAATATCTTAAGAGTTTTAGGGAGAGGCCAATATTGCATAGATTCAATTTTCTTAGGATCTGCTCGGACACCATCCTTCCCAACAATATGACCCAGGTATTCCACTTATGAGGAACCAAAGGCACATTTAGATTGTTTGAGGAAAAGTTGGTGCTTAGAAAGTAGATGGAGAAATTGATTCACATGGGAGAGATGGGATGGCCAAGTTTTACTATAGATGAGAATATCATCAAAGAAAACTAAGACAAAATGACAGATAAAAGGACAGAAGACATGATTCTTAATACTTTGGAAAGTGGAAGGATCATTACACAATCCAAAGCGCATTACCAAGAATTCATAATGACCCTCATGAGTGTGAAATGTAGTCTTGGGAATGTCTTCTTCTTTCTTACAGATTTGATGGTAGCCCAAATGTAGATCCAATTTAGTGAAGTACCAAGCACCACTCAATTCATCCAAGAGGTCATCAATGACAAGAACGGGAAATTTGTCTTTGATTGTGAGTTTGTTGAGGGCGCGAAAATCAGGACACATGCACCAAGTACCTTGTTTCTTGAGTACCATGACCACAGGGGAAGAATAGGGGCTAGTACTGGGACGAATAACATCAGCTTCTAGTAATTCATGAAATTTTTTCTCAATTTCATTCTTTTGGGAAAAGGGATGATGATAAGGCCAAACATTGGGAGGAAGACTGCCTAAGATGAGAGGGATGGAATGATCACGAACTCCATGGGAAGGGGGAAGTTCTTTGGGGGTGGTAAAAACAACTTGGTGGTGGGAGAGGATAGATTGGAGGTTGATATGCACGAAAAGTGTCTCAATAGGATGAATGTAGTGGATTTGGGCTATAATTTCAGAATGACCTTTTTTAAGGAGCTTTTCCATGCGATGGGAACTAATGATCCCAAGGGAGCATGTTGTGATGCCTTGGAACTTATACGGTTGTCCCTCCTGTTGGAATTGCATGGTTAAGTCCTTAAAATCCATGAGAATGGGGCCTAGAGTGCATAACCATTCGAGACCAAGAACAATGTCACAACCACCCATGTATATAACAAACATATGGGATTTTAGGTGATACTGACCATTTTGGAGTGACACAATTTCACATCATCCCCCACATTTCATGGAACCATCATTGGAAATCACGATTTAAAAATTATTGACCGCACGGATGTAACAATTGACTTCTTGGGCAATGCAATGACAAATAAAGTTATGGGTGCTACCACTATCCACAAGGATGATGACTTTCCTATTTTTTATGTAACCAATTAATTTGAGATTCATGGGAGCAGGCAATCCAGTGAGGGTATTAAGTGAAATCATCGGGTCAACGTCTGGTGGGTCAAAGGGAGGGGTGAGGTCATATGGTGGTGGTAGTTTCTCCACAGGCATAACAACAACATCTTCTTTAGAAAGATCCTCAGTCACAGTCATAAAAATATTTTGTTCCTTACACTTGTGCCCAAGAAAATATTTGTCTTCAAAATTATAACAAATACCCTCGAGTTGGCGTTCAACCATTTCAACCCTGATTAATTTCTAGATCTTGAGGGGAGTTGCAGGAGGGGGATTGTTGGGTTTAGGGTGAGGAGGAAAGGAGGGTTTATGGGTCTGGGAGGATACAATCTGTTGGAATTCCTTGGATTGTTGAGTAGCTTCCAACCAAGTCTGGGGGTGTTCCATGAGAACATGGGCAATGATTTCATCTTCGAGGCCACTGATAAAGAATTCCCTAAAGAAAACATCTAACATTCCCTCTGTTATGAAAGCCAAGTGCTGAAATGAGGAAATAAAGTCTTCCACTATCCCATAATTCTTTAACTTGGCAAAACAACCTAAATGGTGGGTGTCAAAGTAAAAGCAGTCATAAATTTCGGCCACAAAATGTGTCCAAGCAAGATACCCTTGGCATGTCTTTTTTCACCATTTCCACCATTTCCATCATTTCGGATCCAGATGTAGGACACCATAATGAAGATTGGCTAAATCATCAGTTATTCCATGCAAAAAGAAATAATGTTCCATTTGGGTGACCCAGCTTGTAGGATCTGATCCATCAAATTTATTCACCTCAATTCTGGGAGGACGGAGGTCTCGGGAAAAGTGGGTAGTATGAGGGCCTTAGTAATGGGAAGAGTCATGGTCATCCTGATAAGATGGTTGTTTAGAAGAGGAAGGGTTATGGGAATGCCCTGAGACGTGTTCTTTGAGGTCTTTGATGTGGGAAAATTGTTCCTTGAGGATCTCAATAGTTGAAGTGATTAATCTAATGTTGGCACTCATAGTCTTGAAATCTTCCTTGTTTTGTTGGGTGTCAGCAATCAAGGCATTGATTTCTTGGTCTCGTATGGTAGTTATTTGGAAAAATGAACAGGAAAATGATACAGGGGAAACAAAAGGGGTATGGAGGGGTGGGTGGGACCAAAGAGAAGAAGGGTGTCAAATGATAGGTACCACTGCAATCAAGGTGAAAAAGGGGGATTCAAAGGGATAAGAGCCAAATAAGGGTGTCGGAGACAAGTCGGATCAACAAAAATAAATTGTTTTAAAAATGATAAGTATCGCTGGAATCGGGGAGAAGAAAGGAACCCAGTGGGATAGGTCCCAAATAAGTGTGTCGACATGACCACTATACTCTTTTTTTACTCATGCAGAGTTATACTCTATCCTGAATAATAGTGCAATGGTGAAATTCCCAAATTCTTAACATGAATAAATGTGTAGTAATTTCACAACCAGAATGTAAAAGGCACAATTGCACGATAATAGATCTTGTCTATTTTGTTTTTTGTTTCTGTCCCCAGGGGTAGGATATTCAGGGTTTCTATAGAAAAGGGTTTTCCCTGTGCTATATCTCTTTGATATACGTGCGGGGTCCAATAGTATTTATCAACCCAATATCCCAGGGAATCAACTAAAGAGGCTAGACCATGCCCTTAGCCATACTACCCGACTACCCAGGTACTAGAGAGTATCTTCCCGAGTGTTGTTCTCTGTGGAACTATAACAGTCAGGCGACCAATCGATTTATCTATGGAGGGCTTCAGGAGATCTAGGTCGATCCATATACAGGTGTTGTCTGATGCACTACCACTTGAAGGGCTACCAACAAGGGTTACAAGGGTGGCCAAAAGATGTGCACTTAAATGCCCCCTGTATTTCCTATGTGTATGACTCCCCTACATAGGTTTATGTGCATAACGAAAAATCTATGTATATTTAAGACGTCGAAATATGTCTCTACCCTGAAAAAAATTAAACCCACAATTTTCTGTCGAGGAAGGTGCTCTGATGACACTTGCAGTACGCTAGATATAAAATAGTATGTAGAACATAAATATTTTAGCTAGAAATGGAAGAGAAACAATGATATAATAAGAACAATACCATAATAATACCATAATAACACTAGAAAGAGCACTTTGATGATTGATAACAATGTTCACTTGCCTCTTCGAGGGGGAAACCTCTAGCAGAGCATAGCTCTATTACAATGATATCCAAGACAAGATTTCTCATACCCTCTACTTCGATTTATATTAAATCTATCTATCCAAAAGAAGAATCTAGAGGAAGATCCTTCTAGAAGCAAAAGCTTCTATTAGGTATTCTTACATTTGACTTATTCTTCCTTATTGCTAGGCCTTATTAATATTGGCCTTTATTACATGGAATTATATTATTCTACCTATGTGAGGGGTTAGGGAGGTTAGGTCCCTAACACTATGTGGGTAATATTGATGGTGTGTTCTCTTCCTTTGAGTCGAAAATAATTTCTTTTTTGAAAGATTGAAAAACTGATATTTTGAAAATTTAAGAGGCTACTTGGCGTTTAAAGAGTCATGCATTATGGATTCAAAGGGTGACAACAATTCGAATTTTTTCCATTGCTATGCAAACTATAGGAGAAATAAAAATGCTATTTGGGATGTCCTTACATAAAATGGTTGTTGGGTAATTTCTACACAGAACTTGCAGACATAGGAAAATAAATACTTTTTGGGACTCTACAGTAATCCTAGGAATGATAACATCTACTCTCAGCTTCAAGTGGTTCGACTGTTTCCGATATTTTTCTCAGAAGAAGATGGTAGGAGAATTGGTATGGATGTCACTTTAGAAGAAGTTGAATATGTTCTTAGAATTTTTTCTAAATCTAAGAGTCTTGGTCTAGATAGATGGATAGTGGATTTTATTTTGGGTTTTTAAAATTCTTGGCAACGACTTAGTTGAGATAGTGGAGGAGACTAGAAGACTTGAGAAAGTTTCAAGTTCTATAAATTCTACCTTTATTGCTCTCATACCGAAGACATGTAAGCCTTTGTCCTTTAAGGATTTTAGACCCATTTCCCTTTGTAACCTTATTCATAAGATCATTACAAAGATTCTTTCCAATAGAATCAAGTATGTCTTGGCTAGATATCTAAGTAAGGAACAATTTGGGTTTCTTAAGGATCGTCAAATAGTGGAAGTTATCGACTTGTCACAGGAGGGGATTCACTCTATCAAAACAAAGAACTTGAAGGCCCTAATTCTTAAAATGCACCTTTTGAAAGTATATGATAGGGTCAACTAGAATTTTTTAAGATTAATTATGTTACAAATTGGACTTCCCATGGAGGTAACTAATTGGATTACGGGTTGTGTGTCTGCTGCTTGTTACTTTGTTCTAGTCAATGGAACATCCACTCGATTCACATTCAATTTGACTATCTTCATGATAGTCTCATGAAACAACTAACCTATTTCACGTCCTTGGCTCAACCTCAACTTCAATTTGTATTTCTTCGTGTTGATGTTGTATGTCGACCTTGATTTACACCTGAAGCACCCATGTTTTGACTTCCTATTCATTGATTTCGACGTCAACTACCTTCTAACTTTCCTTTCTCTATCTTGATTATGGCCATTGTTTCGATTCACATCATCCAACATATTCCTCTTCGTCCTGAAGTGGTGGCACACCATCATCATCCTCTAACTCATTGCTAACAAAACCTTCTGGAATATTATCTTCCTCGTCTTCTTCTTCATCATTTCTCTCTCTTTACATCACATCACCAGGTTTGTGATCCACCTTTTCATAATGAATTGTCCACTTCACTCGCCTTTCTATGTGTCAATCTGAGCTCTTATTGCTCCAGTCGGCTCGAGTTACTAACCGTCAAGACTACTCTCCATGCACATCACGTGTGTGGTTACTATTTGCACATGGATATTTTCTCCATGTGCCCTAATCCTAGCACACCATTACATCTCACCCACACAATGACCTCATGGGCGCTCGGGGCACATAAGGTGAACATTATGTACATCACCATTTACACCTTATTGGTTGACCTCCATAGCCAACATCACTAGTTGTGAGATACCATAAGGAAATATGCATAGAATAAATATAATTTTTATCAAAATTGTGAACATAAAGAACAAAACAGTAACCACAATGACACAATTGATTCAAAAGATGATACCTCTATTATCTTGAAAGAAATTTTCACTTGACTCTTTGAGGGGAAACCTTTAACTGATCATAGCTCAAGTATAATGAATTCCCAAGACAACCTTTTCCATGCTTTCTACCCCTATTATACTATTTCTATCTTCTAGAGAACATTCTAGAGGCAAAACCTTCTAGTAAGTCTTCTTACATTAGACTTGTTCACATTATTACATAGGCCTTATTTTCTAATGATGACATTTATTACATAACAAAACATTTTATTCTATCTACTTGAGGGGTTATGGAGTTATGACCCTAACATGCCCTCCCCCTTGAAGAACAACCTTGTTCTCAAGATTCGACTTGTGGAAATTTCTAGAGAATGTCGTTTGACTCCCATGTGGCATCCTCAGGTTATTTATCCTTCCATTGCAATAAATTTCCTGAATTATGAATTGGTGAAGACTATGCTTGTGTGTGGCCAAGAATCCTTGTGGCTGAAACCAAATGGATCCTTCTTCATCCAATTATTGAATACTAGTTTGAATTTGGTACTTGGTCCCAATAACTTTCTTTAAGCATGACACATGAAATATTGGATGGATCTTAAAGTAACTGGGAAGAGATAACTTGTAAGCCACAGGCCCTAATCACTTGAGGATTGTATAATGGGCCATAAAACTTTGGATAAAGTTTATGTTAGCAATATTCTTTGAGGGAAATTTTCTTATAAGGTTGTAGATAAAGAAACACTTGATCCCCTTCAAAAAATTGGGTTTCAGAATGACATTGAATAGCTTGTTCCTTCATGTGATTCTTAGCTAGAACCAAATTATCTTTGAGGGTATGTAGAATGCTATCTCATACTGTAAGGGTTATATCGACGTCATAGACCTTGGAGACACCTGGAAGATAAGATAATATGGAGGGGTGATTTTGACCATAGTCTGCATCAAATGAAGTCATACAAGTAGGACCATCGTAAGATGTATTCTACCACCATTTAGCCAGTGCTAACCACTAAGCCCATTGAGATTTCCATTTGAATGTAAAGCACTTCCAATGTGCTTCCAAGAACTTGTTGATAGCTTCGGTTTAACCATGAGTATGGAGATGATAGGAAGTGCTGAGATGCAATTGGGTGCCCTGGAGCTTGAACGATTCCTGCCAAAAGTTTCTTGTGAAAGTTGGATATGGTTAGAGAATATAGAGTGGGGAATTCCATGGAGTTTGAAGATATTGTCCATAAAAACGTGAGCCACTATGGAGACTTTGAATGGGTGTTGGAGGGAATAGAAATGAGCATATTTGGAAAGGTGGTTGACCACAACCATGATCACTGATTTATTGCCAAATTTTGGTAATCTGACAATGAAGTCCATAGAGAGATGTTTCCATGTAGTAGGTGGAATAGGGAGAGGTTGTAGTGTGCCTAGAGTTTTGATTGTTTCTCCCTTGTTGCATTGGCACGTATCACATTCAGCTACAAAAGTGCAGATGTCATGTTTCATGTCTTCCCAAAATATGAACATTTGATCCTTTCATATGTTTTGTGAAATCCAAAACTCCCTATTGTTGGCGAAGCATGAAATTTAGAGAGAAAAGTGGATTTAAAGTGGGATTGTTTACTTACATACATGTGTCCTTTATAGCGAAGCTTCTCATTTCTTCAAGAGTGTCCCAGAGATGCATGAGGGTCTTGTTGCAATTGTTGAATCAGACTAGAAAGTTTGGGATCTTGTAACCATTCACGGTGAATAACCTTTAACCAATAAACTACAATGAAGGAGAGTGAAAAGAGGTACCCTTCTTCTTCATATTTCCTGGAAAGAGAATCAACAACCACATTTTCTTTTCCCTTCTTGTAAATAATCTCATAATCATATCTGAACATTTTGGTCAACCATTTCTATTGCTCAGAGGATGAAATTATTTGTTCCAAAAAATATTTGAGTCTACAATGATCAGTTTTAATTTGGAAGTGTTTCCCAAGAAAGTAAGGATGCCATAGAGCCACCACATGCAAAATAGATAATATTTCCTTTTCAAAGGTGGATTTTCCCAAGTGTCTCCTAGAAAAGGTTTTGCTAGTGAAGGCCAAAGGTTTTCCATATTGCATGAGAATGACCCCAATGCCTTTCCTATAAGTGTCACATTCCAAAACAAAAGTCTTTGTGAAGTCAGGCAGTGCCAGAACACGATTCATACACACAGCCTCTTTCAAATCTTCGAACGATTGATCAACGACTGTATTCCAAATGAAAGATTTATTTTTAAGGAGATTAGTGAGTGGGGTTGCAATTTTTCCATAATTCTAAACAAACTTGTGATAATATCCAATTACACCTAGGAAACTATTAGGACCCTATAATGTACCTTTTTGCTCATACTTTTTACTAGCATTACATCCTTTTCCCGCTCATATTTAAGCTTACATTATCACCTTAATCTATTTTTCCAAAGGTATAGAACGTTTCTTCTCTTTGCTATATGTTTAATTTGTTTTACATGTAATTTTACATTACTTTCATACTTAGCCATTAATTAGAAATATATAGTTGCTAAAACAGTTTGAAGACTGCAGTTAATATATTGTTGCTGCTTGAAGACCACGTTGCTAAAACAGTCAAACAGTATGCAAATCTCGTTGCTGAAACAATCCGTGATTTGCGATGCTGAAACAGTATTTCACATACAACAGTAACAAAGGAGTTGTTACACTGGCCGCAACAGCTGTACCTCAAGCTAGCACCATTACAACCATCGTTGCTACTTGAAGACCACGTTGCTGAAACAGCCAAACAGTACGCAAATCTCATTGTTGAAACAGTCCATGATTTGCAATGTTGTAACAGTATTTCACATACAACAGTAACAAGAAAAGATAATTAAAGGAGTTGTTACATCGACTGCAATAGATGTACCTCAAGCCAGCACCATTACAACCACTGTAACAACATTTTGTTATGGAAGATCAGAATATCCTATTCCAGCATAGAAGATTAGATTAGACTAAGAATAGGATTTGTATGTACACATGTAATTTTATGCTTAATTATATTAAGAGGATTCTCCTCTTTCAATAGGGGAGAAATCAACATTAGAGGGGAGATTACAAAAGGCTTAGCTAGAAGGGAATTACAGAGAAGGAGCGTGTTCACTTTTGATATTGTAACTTGTCACCTTGGACATATGAATAAAAGATCATTATGAGCATTTCTTCTTAGTTCCTTTCATTTCTGGGGAATCTTGTGAGAAGGAGAGGGCCCACCTTCTTCACAAGATTCACCCATTAGTTTCTGTAGTGTGTTAGTATTGTTTTTATTCATACCTTGTTAAAACATTGTTTTGTTGAAACTTTGTTTCAACTGATTGTTACATCATTTTCATACAATTCATTCCTAGGTAATTGTTGATCATTTTGATTGGTAATTCTATTTGCAGAATGAGTTTATGAAAGTGTGATAGTCAGAGACAGGTGCTGAATATTCCTGCTTTGGGGAATAGGGTCCTGTTCTCTGTTACATAGTAGTTAGTCTTCTTTGCAGTATGCTGAAAGGTTCATTTTCCCTAGGTTGTTTTTTTTTAATGTAATCCAAGATTATTCTGATAATTATTTTCCTTTGAATCTTGAATTCTGAAATAGATAGATTGCATTTACTATAATTCAAAGTAGAACTTCAGTCTGTTCAAAGCAAGGTGTGATTAGTGTAACTTTTACTACAACTTTGGATTGCTTTTGAGATTGAGTATATACAGTGTGTGATTGCCTTCGAAATAAACAGACTTCCCTGGGTTGACAATTTATGTAACACTTGATTGTTTTAACTAATAAACAATTATAGTGAACAACATTTTGGCGTCGTTGTCAGGGAAGGAAATTATAGATTTCAAAAGCATTTACATTTTTCTTTCAGGTGTATAGATTGCATGAGAGGACGCGGACCCCCCAAAGAAACTAGCCCTACAGGTGGCAAGGGCAGAGGAAGGGGACGAAGAAAGACTTTTATCGACAAGATTATATCAAAATTTGAATCTGTTGTTCCTCAACGACCAAGCTCTCGAAAACCAAAGCCTCAACTTTCCTTTCAAGCGAACTTTGAAATGGAGATAGTTGAAAAACTAGCAAACAACATTGAGGATCGAGCAAGTGCAGTAGGGGAACAAACAAAAGAAACCATGGATGGGTATAATAAAGAACTGCACCATGAAGAACAAGTAGGTCTTGAAGGAGAGGTAAATGATGAAAACTCTTTTTCCACCTTAGGATTTCCTATTGGTGATCTTCCTAGAGGAGTAGCTCCCATGAAGAATATTCCACTTTCAGTTTTACCTAACTTTAATGGTTTATCTTCTGAAGATCCTGATGAATTCCTTTTCGAGTTTGACATATTATGCAGAAGTTATGATTACATTTCCAATGCTAAAAAATTAAAGCTATTTACAGCAACATTAAAGGGAAATGCATTAAGATGGTTCATGAGTCTTGGAGGTCATGTAATCACAACATGGGATCAAATGAAACAAAAATTTCTACACAAATATCAAGACTATTTCCGAATAAGAGAAAAAAGAGAGGAACTATTCAATATGATACAGAAAGAGGATGAAAATATGGAGGACTTTGTAGAAAGGCTATAGTATAATCTACAAAGATCCAGTCACCCCGATGTAAGTAAAGATATTCTTAAAACAATATTATTAATTTTGGGGGGTCATCCTCTAATTTTGGGTAGGCCTTGGCTAGCCACAGCATATGCCTTTATCAGCTGCAAATCTAGTTCAATGACAATTTCCAATGGATATGAGACCAAAAAACTTACCCTCTACCCTCACGCTACACCCCTGATTAATAATGACAATTTCGTATGGGTGGACTATGATGATCAAACTACTCAACCTATCTTGACTATTGGACAAGCCTTAAGCCTTAAATATGCCACTGAGGATGAAGTAATTAATAAAAAAAATTGTGAACCCTCCTCTGTGACTCCAGAAACACATAATCAACTAGCTGTACTTTTGGAGTCAGATACCCAGGAAAACCTTAACTATGAAGACCTACCTCAAACATCAGCTACCATCTCTTCTAAAAGTATACCAGTAGAAATTGAACCTCGCAAAACACTAAATATAAACCCCAACTTGACAGTTGTTGAAACACAGAAATTAATGAAGTTACTTCTTGAACATAAGGAAGCATTCACATGGGACTATACAGATATGAAGGGAATCTCTCCTGAATTATGTACTCATCGTATCTATATCAAGGAAGATTGTCGACCGATCTGCCAATCTCAACAACGAATGAACCCTAATTTAAGAGAAATTCTTAAAGAAGAACTTCCAAAATTGCTTAATGCAGGGTTTATATATCCTCTATCTGACAATGAATGGGTTTCCCCATTGGTAATAGTTCCTAAGAAAAACGGGAAATGGAGAGTGTGTGTAGATTATAGAGCCTTAAATAAAGCCACTCAAAAAGATCACTTTTCGTTACCATTCATTGATCAGGTGTTAGATAGTTTGTCAGGGAAGAAATTCTTCTCTTTCTCAGATGGTTTCAGTGGGTATAACCAGATCAAAATTGCACCCCAAGACCAAGATAAGACTACTTTTACTAGCCCCTGGGGAACTTTTTCTTATAGAGTCCTCCCATTTGGACTATGTAATGCACCAACAACCTTTCAAAGAGCAGTTATAGGAATCTTTTCTGATATGATTAATGACTCTATGGAAATTTTTATGGATGATTT
>ML780815.1:377389-389648 GCA_009831015.1 Picea engelmannii
CATAGAATGACTACACCATACCACCCCCAAGCCAATGGACAGGTGGAAAGCACAAACAAAGTAATAGAATCCATTCTCACAAAAACAGTGAAGGAAAACCGGAAGGATTGGTCTCAAAGGCTCCCTGAAGCATTATGGGCTTAGAAAACTACCTGGAGAAATACTACAAGATTCTCCCCCTATGAATTAGTTTATGGAAAAAGTGTTGTATTTCCTGTGGAATTTGAAATCAAAACCTTAAGGACTACTTTAGTTGTTAACCTTGATTTGACCGATGCACAGACAACCAAGTTGCAACAGCTTAATGAATTGGATGAAAAAAGATTAGATGCCATTCACCAGACAACTATGACTCAACCACAAAGAACAAAATGGCATGATAAAATCATCAAGCATAAGCAATTCCAAAAAGGTAATTGGGCTTTATTGTATGATTCTCGGTTTAAAAAATTTCAAGGGAAATTACGTACAAGATGGCTAGGACCTTACGAAGTGGATACTGTTTTCCCCAATGGAACAGTAAGGCTCCTAACAATTGATGACTCTAAAACACCGTTATTAGTGAATGGTCATCGGCTCCATCTGTATCAACGCCCCATTTCCAAAGAAAATTTTAAGGCCACATGTGTGGCAGATTCACATTATCTCTTTTTAGAGGAGACTCCTACCCCTCATTGCATTTAATTTTTCTGAATTTTATTTCTTTAGTATTAGATTAAATTTCTTTTACTAATAATCCTTGCCAAGGGATGGCATGTTACAATTGATTCTCTTGCAGATTCTCGATCCAAAAAAGGCCTACCAAGAAAGGACTATCTTACTACAAGCAGATCCAAGCTTCATCTTGTGAAGCATTTCTCCCTCTTTCCTCAATCCATTCATCTTCATTTCCCATTCAACATCCCCATCATTCATCCTCTCTCATTTTTTTTTCCTTTCCATTCCCCGTCTCCATTTTCCCATTGCTGAAACACCACTCTTCAGCAACATTTTTCCCCATTTTCCCATTACTGAAACACCACTCTTTAGCAACATTTTTTCCCCATTTTCCCACTGTTGAAACACCACTCTTCAACAACATTTTTCCCCATTTTCCCATCGAAACACCACTCTTCACCAACATTTTTCCTCATTTTTCCCATTGCTGAAACACCACTCTTCAACAACATTTTTCCCCATTTTTTTCCCGCTGCTGAAACACCATTTCTTCAGCAATATTTTCCATTGTTAAAACATCACTCTTCAGCAAACATTTTTCCATTCTTTTCCTGTTTCTGAAACACCACTTTTTCAGCATTTCCTGTCATAAAAACATCTTCTTTAGCTCTTTCGCTCTCACTTCTCCTATTTTTCATACTGCATTATGTCCTTTCACTACATTCTCCCATGATTAAACAAACCCTTGATACAATTTCTCTCATAAATCCAAAGTCTCTCCCATGAATACTGCAGATCTATTATGAACAGGCACTATATTTTTCGAAGTACGAATCAAAGGTAAAGATGAGGTATGCAAACTTTATATGTAAATACAATTGAACTATGGCTAATGAGAAGATCTCGATTCATTATTACCATACACTTAAAGTCACTATTTTCGCTGTAGTTGGGGGGGGGAATATCAAAACTTTATACCATCATTTCACACGAACTGACTATCGTCACTTCCTTTTACCCATTTTCTTGTCTTGTCACCATCATTTACATGCCCTCATCCACAAAACTTACTTTTTTCAGGTGAGGTTACTTGACTCTATGATTGTGCATTTTACTGAGCTGAATAGCTATGGGAGGTCCTGTTATACAATACGAACCCGCCACGACAACCCTTCTAGAATTGTATCCAGAAGTCTACCAAATCTTTCAGCAAGCAGGTTGGCTGGGTTATTTTCAGAGGCTCCAGGGATTTAATCAACAACAGGTTCTTCAATTTGCTCAGAATCTTAAAGAAGACCATTCTATTGTTCAAGGGGTTCAGATTCCAGTCACAAAGGATGATATAGCATAGGTTTCGGGTCTTCCTGTCACTGGCATTCGTTGGTTCAGCCGCAAACACATTATTCTTAATGCCCAACAGGATTTTCTCTTGCCAGGAGAACAAGTTGAGCCTAAAGCCTGGGGTGTTCAACTTAGCTTGATGTCGCCTCCTTGGCCAAAAGTTGCAGAGTTTTTCAAGCACTACCTTACCTACGAAGGCCAATACCAGGTAGTTTACCAGTACGACTTTGTCTTGTTATCTCATTTACGACATGCTAGACTGATGAATATTCCTTACTATCTGCTCAGATGTCTTAGAAATATGTCACATTGTTGTAGACAGGCTAAAAATCCCATCCTTTCCCTCACCCATCACCGACTCGTTCAATTACTCATCCAAAAGGGTTTTTCCCAACAAAACCCTCTCCTAAACAATCCACCCATAAACCCTCAGGAAGCTATTGAACATCCTGAAAATCCTCATGAAGAGTAACCACACAACCTTCCTAACCCTCCAGAAATACCTAGTAATCTGCCTACAGATCCAATTAATCCTCCTACCATACCAAGTCTGCCCCACAATTTACCAGAATCATATACTCCTACTGTTCATATCCTTAGCGATGATTCTGAAGCAGATAAACCTAATAACCCTCCCTGCCCCATCACTGAGGAAAAACCCACCCGCAAAAGAAAAAAAAAACTACTATTTTTCCTGCCTATTTACCTAAAAAAACGAACGAGGGCTTCAACCAAAGAAGCAACTACTACCACTACCCTAAATCCCCAACCCATTTTGCTAAAAACCCATACTCCTCCACCCTCCCAAATCCCGGAATTTTTACCTGTTCAACCCACGGGCACTGAAACACAAGAACCAGAGGCCTAGGGTGCTGCAACATCATTTTCTTTACATCAAGTAGTTGTCACACAAGAACCAGCTACTCATTCAGTAGCTGTCACACAAGAACCAACTACTCATTCAATAGCTAAAACACAAGAACCAGCTACAGCTAAAACACAAGAACTAGATGCTGACTTCATTCCTGAAATACAAGAACCAGAGGCCCAAGGTGATGCAACATCACTTTCTTTACATCAAGTAGCTGTCACACAAGAACCAACTACTCATTCAGTAGCTGTCACACAAGAACCAACTACTCATTCAGTAGTTGAAACACAAGAACCAGCTATAGTTGTTACACAAGAACTAGCTACAGCTGAAACACAAGAACCAACTGTTGACTTCATTCCTTAAATACAAGAATCTCATGCTCAGTGTGCTGCAACACTATTTTATTTACATCAAGTAGCTGAAACACAAGAATCAACTATTGATTTTGTAGTTGCTCCATAAGAACCAGCTACTGAGGTTGTGACTGTTACACAAAAACCAGTCACCCCTCTTGACACACCTATGAAAAATCAACAACCAGAACCAACAATGGCTTCTCTCTTACAGAGAATGAGTTTCTAAGATCATAACTGGAAGCTTACAAGCAAGAGCTGGTAATGGCAAAGGAAGCCTATGACAGGGAACTTAATTTGTATACCTTAGCTCGTGTAGCGGCCATGGCAGAGAAAAACACAAAAGATGATCAGTATAGAGAGTATATGTGCAGCCAATGTGGGGATATTTATGATCAAGCAGGCTACAAAGTGGTTCAAATCCCAATGCATGGAGCTTCCCCTGCACCTACGACTTTTGCAGTTAAACAATAGGAATGCCCTACTGTTACACAAGAACCAGAAGGACCTTCAAAAATTCCAAAAAGAAAAGCTAATCTACAGGAACCCTAGCCTACAACAACTGTTAAATCCGAAGCTCCTGTTTTCATTAGTAAAGTTGTTCAAACTCTGCCTATTGATGAATTTTCCCCTCCTGGCAAGATCAGTACCCCTACTTTTGTGGAACAAGACACTCAGACTCTACCTCAGCCTACCACTTGCGATGTTGAAACACAAACTCAACCATGGAATGAGCAGGTAATAATGAAAAAATGGAAAAATGAGTCTACTATTACACAAGAAAAAAGTTTGCAGGAGCACAGACTACTTTGGTTGAACCACATATATTCAAACTGGGGAGCTTTGGAGCAAACACGCAAAGAATCTCGTTCCCATAAGAAGCAGAATGAGGAGTTAAAAAGAAAATTGTTCATGATGTTGGATTTGGTACAAAAATTGTTGGCTGCTAGGAAACCATCCTCAAATTACTCTCTTTTCCTTATAGAACGACTTGCATTCTTTTAGATAAAATCAATCAAAGAAGGAAGACCCTATATAGTGTTCAAACTAGAAGATTTTGTTAAAACTTTTGCAGAAGCCTCTACTATTGATCAACATCTACTATATTCGGGCACTCGCCTCCTTCCTTGCCAACCACATTACGTGGTAGAATGATCTTCTAGCTTCCAAGCATAATGAAGATAACCGTCTCCTATGGATACGGCCATAACCACAGAATGTTGCCACCTTTGTTGTAGAATATTATCAATTTTTTAAGAAACCAGAGATGACTCAATATATACAGCAACTACATGCAACAGTACTTCAGGATTGTCAATAGTTTATTAAATCCACAGAGACTGCTGCCCTAAAAGAAAATAACATGTTTTGGCAACAATCTTTTGAGAAAAGGCAGGAGCACAATCCATTTAGTCCTATCAATCTTGAGATAGAAATCTTCTGGGTACCTAGTTACATCAAATGTGTCCAACAATGCGCTGAAAATTGGATAGGTTATCAGTTCCATTTTCCCATTC
Organism: Picea engelmannii; assembly: GCA_009831015.1. Lineage (NCBI taxonomy): Eukaryota > Viridiplantae > Streptophyta > Pinopsida > Pinales > Pinaceae > Picea > Picea engelmannii. The sequence continues at coordinate 382,132 of ML780815.1, forward strand.
TGTGGATGCCAGAAGAGAAGTATCAAGTTCATCATAGTTTGCCCAAGAAGGTTGAAGTAACAACCTGGCAAAGGCTACAACATGTTCAAGGATTCAGAGCCCCAACAGACAATACTTTTTACAGATAATGCTTAAGTAATTTGCACACCTAGAATCAGTATTCAGATTCAGATTCAGATTGAAGTTGCCTGAGGACATGCAACCTTTGTAGTTGGGGGGGATGTGAGGACCCTATAATGTACCTTTTTGCTCATACTTTTTGCTATCATTGCATCCTTTTCCCGCTCATATTTAAGCTTACATTATCACCTCAATCTATTTTTCCAAAGGTATAGAAGATTTCTTCTCTTTGCTATATGTTTAATTTGTTTTACATGTAATTTTACATTACTTTCATACTTAGCCATTAATCAGAAATATATAGTTGCTAAAATAGTTTGAAGACTGCAGTTAATATATCGTTGTTGCTTGAAGACCACATTGTTGAAACAGTCAAACAGTGCGCAAATCTCGTTGCTAAAACAGTCAGTGATTTGCGATGCTGAAACAGTATTTCACATACAACAGTAACAAAGGAGCTGTTACACTGGCCGCAACAACTGTACCTCAAGCCAACACCATTACAACCATCGTTGTTGCTTGAAGACCACGTTGCTGAAATAGTCAAACAGTACACAAATTCTGTTGCTGAAACAATCTGTGATTTGTGATGCTGAAATAGTATTTCACATACAGAGTAACAAGAAAAGATAATTAAAGGAGCTATTACACCAGCCGCAATAGTTGTACCTCAAGCCAGCACTATTACAACCACTGTAACAACATTTTTCTACGGAAGATTAGAATATCATATTCCAGCATAGAAGATTAGATCAGACTAAGAATAGGATTTGTATGTACACATGTAATTTTATGCTTAATTATATTAAAATGATTCTCCTCTTTAAATAGGGGAGAAATCAACATTAGGGGGGAGATTACAGAAGGCTTAGCTAGAAGGGAATTACAGAGAAGGAGCATGTTCAATTTTGATATTGTAACTTGTCACATTGGACAGATGAATAAAACATCATTCTGAGCATTTCTTCTTAGTTCCTTTCATTTCTGGGGAATCTTGTGAGAAGGAGAGGGCCCATCTTCTTCACAAGATTCACCCATTAGTTTCTGTATTGTGTTAGTATTGTTTTTATTCATACCTTGTTAAAACTATGTTTCAACTGATTGTTACATCGTTTTCATACAATTCATTCCTAGGTAATTGTTGATCATTTTGATTGGTAATTTTGTTTGCAGAATGAGTTTATGAAAGTGTGATATTCAGAGACAAGTGCTGAAGATTCCTGCTTTGGGGAATAGGGTCATGTTCTCTGTTACAGAATAGTTAGTCTTCTTTGCAGTATGTTGAAAGGTTCATTTTCCCTAGGTTGTTGTTTCTTAATGTAATCCAGGATTCTTCTGATAATTATTTTCCTTTGAATCTTGAATTCTGAAATAGATAGATTGTTTTTACTGTAATTCAAAGTATAACTTCGGTCTGTTCAAAGCAAGGCGTGATTAGTGTAACTTTTACTACAACTTTGGATTACTTTTGAGATTGAGCATATACAGTGTGTGATTGCCTTTGAAATAAACAGACTTCCCTGGGTTGACAATTTATGTAACATTTGATTGTTTTAATTAATAAACAATTATAGTGACCAACAGAAACCTCTCAAACTTTTAAGAGTTTGAGGATGGTGCCAATCCTTCATAGCTTTTATTTTATTATTATCCACATGAACGCCATCCTTAACAACAATATGGCTCACGTACTCTACTTCAGAAGCTCCAAAGGTACATTTAGATTGTTTGAGAAAGAGTTGGTGTTGAGACATTAAATGTAAGATTTGATCCACATGGGAAAGATGGGATTGCCAAGTTTTACTATAAATCGAGATATCATCAAAGAAGACCAGTACACACTGATGGAGGAAAGGGAAAATGACATGATTCATGAGGATTTCAAAAGTGGAGGGTGCATTACATAGGCTGAAGGGCACAACCAAGAACTCATAATGGCTTTCATGAGTACGGAAGGAAGTTTTGGGAATATCAACCTTGTTCATACTTGTCTATTAAGGCCTAGACAAAGCCCCGTGTTAAGTATAAAACCCCTTATTAAGCCATAGATATTGAATTATCACATTTCTAGCGCTATATTTGTATATAGGTGGTGTATCTAAACAACAACCTCATTATTTGTTTGAATTTTTCATAAAATAATGAGGCCTCTTCCAAAAAAATTCAAAATTTTCTTCATTTTATGAATTATTTTATATAATTTTCATATTTAGTTGTGGTTTTTATTTGATTTAAGTTTATTTTCAAAAGACTAATTCTGTTCCATTTTTTTATGGGAGTTCATGAAGTTTGCAACCTATTACAATCAAGGAAGGAGATGCTTTTATTAATAAAACTATGATAAAAACAAGCTATCGTTGGAATTAGTTTGTTTTCCATCCAGGATAATTACAAGAGATTTATTATTAAATATTACATATCAGGAATATCTGGATTCCTGATATATGGATTGGGGCTTTACAAATCTTTTAGTTTCAAAATTTCAACAGGTATACTAAGTTTTCATAAGTTGTATTCAGTCATTCATAACCAGATGCCATATACCTGGATATTTTTTTAAAGAAACCTAACATAAAGTCATGGCATGGTATTCGAAGAATAAAATATTCATTTTTCAGTTTTGTCCAAACACATCTAGATCTGAATCCTTTGTTAAATTATTCTTCTTCTTAAACTCTGGATATCGAATAAATTTGTGATTTAAACTTGGAAATAATGGAGTAAGCGCCAGTTGTAAGCACCAGTTATAAGCTTTAGTTGTGAGAGTCAGTTATGGGCGTGTTAAGAGTCAGTTCATAGTTAAGAGTATGATTGTCTTTGGTTTGCATGTACCCAACTCGGTAGAGTCTTTTCCTATATAAGGATGTAATCCGTCTTCATTGAATAATAGAGAAGTGAGCGTAGCCTCACCGTGTTGTTTGTTTCGCATATTTTAACTCAATATCAGAGCTGGTTGGAGATCCATCTCTCTCTAAGGCGAGATCCAAGAACAAGATCTCGAATTTGTTTTTGAAAAATCACCGGTGCCCCCCCTATACAGTGTTAGAGAGCTTTGATTCTCTCACACTTATAAAATTGAATTTTTCGGATCCTTGGCGCCCCCGTTGAATGCTTCTGAGAGCACTGCTGCGCCGGTGCACCATTTCTACACGTATAGAGTGCTGCATGCTCAGACTAGAACTCCCCTTTGCTATTTGGAGGAGCGCTCCCCTTAATGCACATTTTTTTCTTTTCTGTTTTGAGCGTGAGAAACGTTTTAGCGTTTGTTTTGGGGCAGATCTGTTAGTATTCCATCTCTGAAATCGGCTGCATGCGGAGGCAATATTCAAGGCTCTGCTTTCATGATTTCCAGGGAAGCATTTACGTGAGATTTGAGCATGGAGGTGAGAAAGTTTTAATGCACGTGGAGGTAGCGTGGAGCTTGCATGCGTGGAGTTTAAAGCTCACTAACTTTTATTAAGTGGATACGTTTTTATTAAGTGGATAATTTTTTATTAAAATCCTGAGGTGAAAATAGTGGAAGGAAGGAGTTATTCACTTTTCTTATTAAAGTGGATGTGTATATTAGAAAAAAAGGAAAAGTTTGTTTTTTAAAAGAAAATTTATATTGTTTTTTTTAATATATAAAGAAGGAGTTATAAGTTTTTTCTTTAAAAAGTGGATATTTTGGATATTAAGATGCATGCATGATTTAAGTTAAGAAAGAGATAGAGTTGGATCAATGGATCCGAGGGCAGAGCAACAGACTGCTCAGCATAGGAGAAAACTCAACAGAAAGTTGCATATCCTTGGTAATTCACTTGTAGAGACTAACTTGCAGCGATGGCGAATCTGTTGGCAGAGACCTACCTCAACAAAGCCAACAAGCTAGATGGCTCGAATTTCATTAACTGGAAATTCAAGATGAAGACGCTCATGGAGGGCTATGGTGTCTAAAACATTGCGAAGGGAACTGAACTAAACCCCGATGCGGCTGCAGGTGTGACAACAGCACAAATCCAAGATTGGAAGAAGTGTGAAAACAAGGCAAAGGTATTGTTGCGCATGTCTGTTAAAGATAGCATAATTCCACATATTAGAGAAGATACAACTTCTGCTGCAACATGGATAACACTTAAAGCATTGTATGAAACTAGCAACACAAATCACATTTTGTTCCTGAAAACTAAATTGCTCAGCATTAAGATGGATGGAAATGAATCTGTTAGTTCATTTTTGGGTCGCATTAAAGAGGTGAAAGACAAGCTAGTAAATATAGGGGAAACTGTTTCCAACACTGATCTGGTCACTATTACCTTAAATGGTATGCTAGAATATTATCATATGTTCATAACAGGTCTCGCAGCAAGGGTGAAACCTCCTACATTTGAAGAACTGACAGGTATTTTGTTGCAAGAGGAAGAGAGGCATGGGAATCTGAAGCCTCAGAGTAAATATTTGGCAATATGGTCAAATAATATATCTATGAGAGGGGGATCAAGAGTAAGAGGTAGAGGAGGCAGTTCATGGAAGAGAGGCGGTTCATGGTAGAGAGGCAGTTCATCACATAGAAGACAATCTCCAAATCAAGGTATGCGATCTGATAGGAATGAGTCTAAGAGTTGTTTTTATTGTGGTTGACCTGGACATATGGTTAAAGACTGTCATAAGAAAAAAAGTGATGAGGATAGGAATAAACCTAAAACACATTCAGGTCATTATGCAGAAAAATCTTCAAATCAAGATCTCAGATTATTTATTGCTAGTGATGATATTGATGAACCCCTGAACTTTGACTCACGGTATCTTAGGTTGTTTGTGTCTAACGCTGCTTTATATGCTGAAACAGATGATTCTGATGCCTGGTTTGTGGATTCTGGAGCATCAGTACATATGAATTGTAATAAAAATTGGTATTCTAATTTTAAAGAAACGTAGAATGGTGCCATCATATATCTTGGAGATGACCGCGCTCATCGGATCAAGGGATATGGAGACATTCCTGTGACATTGTCGAATGGTATTGTTCGTCACATTTGCAATGTGGTGTATGTGCCAGGAATAAAGAAAAATTTGATCTCTGTGTCCACCATTACAGATCAGAACTTGAAGGTTAGATTCTTCAAGAATTATTGCATAGTGAAGGATCTGATGGACCACTTCCAAACTATTGCAACAGGGGTCAGAGAAGGAGGTCTATACAAACTTGATGTTACCAGCAAAGCACATCATGCACTGACTTCTACAACTATGCCAACAGAGATTCTTTGGCATCAAAGGTATGGACATATCAATCATCCTAATTTATTGTTATTACAGAAAAATAATATGGTTGAAGGAATTCCCATGTTAAAGAATGAGAAGGTTGCTTGTGATGGATGTGCATTAGGAAAGATGCACAGAGATGAATTCCCCTCTAATTCTGATAAGAAAAAGAGAGATGTGTTAGATCTTGTGCATACTGATGTTTGTGGGCCTATGTAGACTAGGTCTTTAGGAGGTGCATTTTACTTTCTGTTATTTATTAATGATTGCATGAGATACACATGGATTTACTTCCTTAGACGAAAAAGTGATGTTTTCGAGTACTTTAAGGAATTCAGAACCATGGTGGAAAAGCAGACAGGAAAATCCATCAAAATCCTCCATTCAGATCAAGGGGGAGAGTATAAATTAGGGTACTTCAACAAATATTGCAAAGATAATGGAATAGTACAATAGTTTATAGTACCTCACACTGTTGGATTACTAAGAGGGGGGGTGAATCAGTAATAGCGTAATTATAATCATTTTTCTTCAAATGTTATATCAATGTAGAATTATTATCCAATAATGAGCAGTAAGAAATAAACAATCACACACATACACAGTACACCAGTGTTTTACATGGAAACCCAAATCGGGAGAAAACCACATAATGTTTTTTCTTATATGTCTTGAAGAATTACATTCATTGGAAGCACCGACTTCCTTTGATTTCCAACTACAACTGGAAGGAGGCTCCAACCCCCTAGTTTCTCAGGCTACAACCTAAGGTAAGCTCCAACTCCCCAATTCTCTGGCTACAACCAGAAGGAGGCTGCAACCCCCAATGTTCTCCGGCTAGAACCGGAAGGTGCCTACAACCACCTGTCCTTGCCCCGTCCTACCACCCTGAAGTAGAAGTAGAATGACAGAACCACTGTCACACTATCACTGTGAGATATACCGCTGTAAACCTGTACCAATAAATATGAACCATGCATCAACCTATACCTCAACCTGTAATCAACCTATACCATAAACAAGTGCATCAACCATGCACCAACATGTAATCAACCTGTACCATAAACAAGTGCATCCAACCATGTACCAACCTGTAATCAACCTGTACAATAAAAAAGTGCATCCAACCATGTACCAAGTATGTACCAATCATGTGTCAACTACTCATAAACTATGACTCATCAATATGTACCAACATCATCAACTATACACCTCATGTATGTGCACCAACTCATCAACTACTTGTCTTAACCATGTACTCAACATGTACCACAACCAAAATCCCTCATCAATTTCATCATCCAAATCTGATTTGTAGCTCTGTAATAGACCTGGTTTATATGATCACATTCCTGCAAACCTTCCTTAACTTTAAAATCAAGAGACTATCATTTTCATCAAACTTTTCTTTAGTCTCACATGCCTAGTTTTGGATTAATCAACAACCCTAACTTGAAGTAATCATAACTTTGAAGTTGTAATGTATAAAGATCTGAAACTGATGCACAATGTTCTTCAGTGTGTTTAATGCAATTTCTCCAAGTTTCACTACTTGGAACCTCTCAGAAAAGGAGTTATAGCAAAAATGGAATACCTTGTTGAATTCTGACTTATTCTAGAGAGCGACCTTGTAGAGCATGCCCCGCACAAAATATTTGATGAAATGAACTGAAACTATTACAAAGAATACTACAGACTTTACCCTAACCAAAAAATTTGGTATCAATAAATTTGGATCTTTTATGAATAAGTTATGACGTTTTTACCCGAAACATCTGATTTTGACTAGTTTCAAGACTGGCCACAAACCCTATTTTCCACGGAGTGTAAATCCCAAAATACAACGAACCAAAAGCTGAATGTTTAACCACAGATACTTGGATATGTTGTCTCACTTGCATAGAAATTTCAGGATCTGAATCATTATATAAAAAAAGTTATAGCGAAAATGGTGAGATGACTTGTAAATAACATACCTTAGAAAGCACCATCAAAAGAATTTATCCCTCCTTGCATTTCGGCCTTCTTTTCTTCACTTTCCTCAGAATTTCGGCTTATATATAATTTTTTTACCTCAAACACCTATAGATATTCAATATTCTCAAGTTTAATTCAAATGAGAGAGCCTTGCCTCTTATTTATACTCTCCAAGT
>ML780815.1:394962-411133 GCA_009831015.1 Picea engelmannii
ACTGCCTAGGTCTTGAAGTTTGGAGAAATGCAGGCCAAACTTTTGTTTGTCAGAGTAAGTATATCAGAGAAATACTTAAGAGATTTAAAATGGATCAGTGTAAGTTTTCTAATGTTCCCATGTAGCAGAATGTGAAACTTTCTTGTGATGATGGTTCGAAGGAGGTGAATGGCACTGTGTACAGACAGATGGTGAGTAGTATGAATTATCTCACCACAACCAGACCCGATATTTCATATTCTGTGAGTGTGTTAAGTCAGTTCATGGAGAAACCTCATGAAAGCCATTGGAATGCAACAAAGGCAATACTCAGGTATCTAAAAGGTACACTTGAGTATGGTATTAAATATACTGATACATATGATGTTGAGTTGAAAGGTTATTCAGATTCTGATTGGGCTGGCAATCTGGATGATCGAAGATCAACCACTGGATATGCGTTCAGCATTGGATCCGGGCTTGTTTCATGGAGCAGTAAAAAGCAGCCTACTGTATCTTTGTCTTCTACTGAAGCAGAATATAAAGCCTTGTGTGCAACAACTTGTGAAGTTGTTTGGTTAAGAAGACTTCTTCAAGATGTTGGAGAAGGACGAAAGGAACCTACGATGATCAGATGTGATAATCAAAGTTCAATCAATATTGCGAAAAATCCAATTTTTCATGCAAAGACAAAGTAGGTTAAAGCTCAGTATCATTTTGTTCGAGAAAAGTTGCAGTCAAATGAAATAACTCTTGTGTATTGTAACATTAGTGAAAATGTTGTTGATATTTTCACTAAGCCTCTTGGAAAGATTAAGTTTGAGATGTTTAGGGAGATGTTAGGTGTAGAAGTCAATCCATTCTCCATTAAGGGGGAGACTTGGAAATAATGGAGTAAGCGCAAGTTGTAAGCGCTAGTTGTAAGCACCAGTTATAAGCTTCAGTTGTGAGAGTCAGTTGTAGGTGTGTTAAGAGTCAGTTCATAGTCAAGAGTCTAGTTGTCTTTGGTTTGCATGTAACCGACTCGGTAGAGTCTTTTCCTATATAAGGATGTAATCCGTCTTCATTGAATAATAGATAAGTGAGCATAGCCTCACCGTGTTGTTTGTTTCGCATATTTTAACTTTTAAAAGCTTATATCTGCATCCGAGAATTCCTATAAAGTAATTCCTTATGATTCATCGAATACCTAGATCCCTATATATTAGATACATTTCTTACTACGGTTTAAAAAAAAAAAAAAAAACTGATATCCACATCTGGGTATTTCATGAAAACACTCCTTTATGATTTTCTGGATACCTGGATATATGATATATTTTCTTAATGTATTTTCTAATTGCATCCATATCTGGACCATATGAGAGGTGGTTCATGTCTAACCCCCTGGATTTCTGGATCTATTAGTAAAAGGGGTTATATCCAGATCTGAGCTGAGTTGAAGGGCTACATTTTTTTTGTCCTGGAAATATTTACATACCCAGATATATTTGTATTTAATGGAAAACTAAATACAGTTTTCCCTCTTATCACTTATTAAATATAAAGGGACCCAGATTTTTAAAATTTGATATTAATTCACCATACATAAAATAAATTGGAATTGTTGTCCATCACTTTGAAATATATAGCAATTAAACTCATTCCTATCCACAAGAAGATTGTTGCTCTGCACTATTGAACTCTAGTAAGTAGATTACCCTTATAGTGGAATATTGTTTGAACTCTACTAACGATTGAAATAAGTTTGAATTCAGTTCAAGAGTTAATCTATCTAGTAAGAACTTTTTATAAATTTTATTCATTGATTGGTTAATGTATTCAAATATGTTGAGGGTTTGGAGTAACTTCCTTTTGAATTTAAATTTTTAAAGGGAAAATGTCAAGAAAAGGAACAAAATAGGTTAAATTTGTTGAAGGAAAGAAAATGAGGATTGAATACCTTGAAGAGAAGGAATACCATGAAGAACATAACCCAAATGCAACATTTTATGCAGATACTACCTACAAGACATGGTTGAAGATTTGTCCAGACTAGGAGGAAACTTATGAGTTCTTGGAAGCTCGTAATTTTCAAGACGAGTAAGATTCTAATGAGGATGACTTCAAATACATCGAAAAATCAGGCTTACATAAAATAGCTACCAGGCCAACTATTCTTCCATATTACAACATGGTATGTTGGATAATCTCTCACATAGATACTAAAACATGTACAATAGTCAATCATGCAAAGAAAGTGGTGGGATCGTTTAATCCAGATAATACTGTCAAGATGTACAAGCTAGATACCCTAGAGGTAGAGGTATGTTTAGATAGAAAAAATTTACAACAATTTGAAGAGGATAAGTTGAAAGTTAAGAAAAAAGAAATCATTGAGATGATTAAAAATTGGTGTTATGAACCAAACTCCTTAGGTTCAGACTTAACAAACTTTGTCAAAATCAAATGTTCAAAAGGCCACATATGATAGCCATTATGATGATATGTAGACTTTATGGTGAGAAAAACCCACAACATTTCAAATTTGAATGGGTTCCCCTGTTGCATCAAATTGTTAAAAAGGGAAAGATATTTAACTCAGAAGAGATAGAGATTTTGTTTTCGAACATCCTTCTAGCAATCAGGAGATCATTGGAATCCCCTCGGGTTTGGTGTTGGCTTCTTCATGTCAACCTACCTGGTATATGTTGTATGTGCTATCACTTATTTTTCACTGATGAAATGGAATTGGTCGCCAAATGAAAAACCAATTCATATTTACTGCTCAGTGTTATGGAACAAGAAAAGTAAAAAACATTTCTATGACATATGTGAATTTTTCATAGTCCATTTACATGATCTTCTTTTTAACAAACCAACTCCAAGGGTCACTAAGGAGGTGAAAAAGTTCTTGAGAATATAGGTGACTGGTTTATTGATGAATCCTTCTCCTATTTTAGAATATATGGGTGTGGTGCATGACCCCATTTATTGTCAAAATACATAAATGAAAAATTATCTCTCAAAGACACTGCATATCAAACAACTGTCACGGGATTACTAAACAATTAAGTCAAAATTCAATGAAGTTGTGGCCTACTTTTCCTTTGAAATTAAAAATTTATTCTTTATTAGATCAAAAGCATGCTCGGATAGAAGCTCACATGATGCAAGATGTCTGGTTATATAGCATAAGCCTTTATAGGAATGATCCAAAATATACAATCAATATACATTTGAAATCAACCATATATACCAAATAATATGTACATGAAGAATTCCCTTTTGATTTTGTATTTAGAAGAGATGAAGATTATAGTCTGGTGTTATTTAAAATCTATTATGTACAGAATGAAAAATAAAAGGCTCATATTCAAACTTTTCAGGAAGAGAGGAGAAAATAATTCTTTGAAGAAAAAAATAGAAGAAGTGGTAATCCAGAAGGTAATCTAGTCGATCCAAAGAAAAGCAATAATCCTAAGGGTACTGGAGATAGAAATAAAGAGAAAAATAAGGAGAACCCTATGCATAATGCAACAAATGATAAAAAAAAACATGATCATAGTGAGCAAGATAAAATGAGACATCTCAACTAGAATAAGGAGTATCAGGTTAAATGAAGAATGAATATTTTCAAACTTCAAAGTCACAAGGTGTGGAGTAGGTCACTACTTTAGCAAATCAACAAGCATAGAATTCTAGACAAAATATAGATGAGGCAAGATATATGTAGAGTGATACTAATACAAAGGTACCAAATGAGGAAATTGAGGCAATTCTTATTACTCAGATAACTACTTTGAAAGCTCTAACTACTCAGTCACAAGTTAAAGATATGACTGAGAGTGCTACAACTCAGAACACAATTACCAGGCTTTCTGAAATTCTTTCACCCACAACCATCATCACACCACTAGTTACCAGAAGCAATGGTATGACACCATCTATCCTTACTCTAGATCAATTTAATCTTGTTGGAGAAATTGTAGTTTCATTGGGAGAATATGTCTTTCATTATGAAACAAAGGCAATAATTAGGAGAAGGACAAAGAAGAGGAAGACAAATGTGCTTGGAGAAGATTCTTCCCAACAGTCCATAGTATAGAATACCATTTCTAGATTACCTTATGAANAAATGAAGAATGAATATTTTCAAACTTCAAAGTCACAAGGTGTGGAGTAGGTCACTACTTTAGCAAATCAACAAGCATAGAATTCTAGACAAAATATAGATGAGGCAAGATATATGTAGAGTGATACTAATACAAAGGTACCAAATGAGGAAATTGAGGCAATTCTTATTACTCAGATAACTACTTTGAAAGCTCTAACTACTCAGTCACAAGTTAAAGATATGACTGAGAGTGCTACAACTCAGAACACAATTACCAGGCTTTCTGAAATTCTTTCACCCACAACCATCATCACACCACTAGTTACCAGAAGCAATGGTATGACACCATCTATCCTTACTCTAGATCAATTTAATCTTGTTGGAGAAATTGTAGTTTCATTGGGAGAATATGTCTTTCATTATGAAACAAAGGCAATAATTAGGAGAAGGACAAAGAAGAGGAAGACAAATGTGCTTGGAGAAGATTCTTCCCAACAGTCCATAGTATAGAATACCATTTCTAGATTACCTTATGAAGTAGCATAAGAAAATTCATCAACATTGGAAGCATTTGCAAGTGATAATACATGTTCAACAAATGAGTTAATTGTTGACTCGAAAAAGAAGAAAATTCAAATTGCAAAGTTGGAAGAAAAGTTGACCAACCAGAGATCGGTATTAGAAGAGGAATATAAAAAAAACAACCCAAATCAAGAAACAATTTGTTCTTCTATACATAGAGGTAGATGAAAAATATAAATAAGAAATTGGTAGTTTAAAGCAGAAGCACTTCAAGGAATTAGAATAAAATGTGAAGAGTATAAAAGGAACCTGGAAGTATATTATATCATTTTTCAACAATAGATTGGTTCATTACAAGAAGAATTGCAACAACTTCAAGTTAAGGAAAAGGATGGTGAATTCTTCAAAACAAAGGCCCTTTTCATAAACACTCAATTGAAAAATAATCAAGAATAATTTTTTGGTGAAGTAAGTGAGATACACCAATTTGATCAAATTTACTCAAATGCTCTAATAGGGTTGAAATTCAACTAGATGATAAACAAATTACTCAAGAATATTTCAATAAGATTACCATGTGGGAAATAAGAGAAAATCCTAATCTCATAGTGAAAATCACATAAAAAAAAAATTGCAAATTCAAGTGTCTCTAGATGATTGGGAAATGGATTGTTCAAATTTCAATGAGTGTATAAAGAAGCTAATAAATGATTTTATGATTTATGGGAATCATCTTTACATGTCATGGAAAATTATGATTTTCCACATGCAGGACCTATCAAGCAAACTCTACCTAGCCTGTTTTACAGGACCAGTTTAGAAGAACAATGAGATGCCAATAAAGAGAAAATTATGCAGATAAGTCAATGGAACAAAGAAATTGTCAAAAAGTTTATCACTATGCTAGTAGAATGCATGAAATCCATTTCAGATTTCTTTTTTAAATATAGAAAAAATAAATCAAAGATTGAAAAGAGAATTTGTCAATGTGAATTAAATTTAGAAAATCTAAATCCTCCTCATATTTCATGTAAAAGATCTTTATTGACAATGGGAAACTAGTCATTTTAAAGAAGAGGAGAATGGAAAAGAAAAGATTCCTTTTCTTCGGGAATAAATCATGGACAAGTATCTATTTTGGGATAATGGATATGGAAAAAAATGATTGGAGAACAAAATAGAATAGAAGGATACATAAGAAAAATTCACAAATGAATGAGTAGTTGGAATTTCTTTAACAAGGCTAGATTTCTTTTTTCATAAGCAAGATTTTGTTTCTGTAAAGTTGGAAGACTTTGATGAAAAACTTGTATATTTTTGTGAGCTATGTTTCATTCCATCATACTTCCATGTATAATTATTTATCATGAATGATTTAATTTTTCAGTTGATGTGGTTGTTAGATAAAGGTATGTGATATTGGATTTTTCAAATAATTTTTTATATGAAAAATAACAATATGTTTAAGTGCACCCGGATGGGGTGATGGAGCCAGACACCTGGCGCATAGAGGAGACGAGGGGAGGCCAGAAGTGCACGGAGCCATGTGCTTGGCTCGTGCCCACTGCGGCCATTACCCCCATGCATTAAATTGATTTAAACGTCGATGGGAGGGGCATTAAACCGAGCTCCCTCGACCACCTTTACGCAGAGTGCAATGCCGCATTTTGTTTGTGTTTTCGCCCGACAGTATGGGTTTGGTTCTGCTGGTTTTTTCATGGTGCTTCTGCCCCTCCAGTCGCTCCCTGCCCTCAACCTCGGCTCCGCAAACCTCCCCCACCCGCCGGGCCTCACCATGACGCGATAGAGATTGCGACCACGCAGGGGCTCTCCCTGGCATCCTCGGAGGCCCCGCACGTCTACTTCACCCTCTGGTTCGTCTCCCACTTTGGCTTCATCGCTCCAACCCCCTACGTCAACCACCCATACTCCCCCCACCTTTGACTGCCTGGCCATCATCGACACCAACCTAAACCCTTCTTGACGATATCCTTCTTGGCTTGGACCCTCTTCCTTCAGGCACTCCTCTCCTCCTCCTGCGCCGGATTTGGCCTCAGCGAAATCACCCTTTGGAAGGACTGGCCATGGTCGACCAAGCAACAAAAAGAAGTCACATTCCTCCAACCTGTCGCACGAAAGCCTCACCATTTTGCATGATTTGGTTTTTGAACTCCGGGAAGGAGTGGACGACCTTCAGTTCCGTGTTCAACAGATGGAAGGGATGCTGTCAGTACTCCTTCAGCTTCTTTCAAACTACCACGAAGCCTCTCCTGCAGAATCCGGCGACGCACCTCTCACTGCAAGCGATCACGAGAGCAGCCATCAGCAGGAAGCCGCAGAGGGAAACCAAAAGCTTGGTTGGAAGGAGTTCGAGCCAGCTTTCATGGACACCGTCAAGCAGGAGCAAACACCGGCGAGCAATGAAGAAGCTGTCAAGGGAGCGGTTCAGCGAGAAGTTAGGGAGATGATAGGCATCAGTTTGCAGGCGCACACCCCGACGGCAGGGGCTAAGATGGCTGCTCACGAGGACAAGTGCACCGAGGCCAAGAACATGCAGTGGGCAACCAACGGGACACCCGTCATCGAGGAGCCCTGGCCAGGCCTTCTGCAAGAGTATGTGTTGGATTATACACCACTTGTATGACCCCTCTAGGGGGATGTTTCCTACTTTTACTTTTACTCTAGTGACCTTCATGGTAGCTAAATTGTCTGTTTATGCTAGGACTGATAGAAACTCTGATACTCGAATTGCCCGGTTGGCTGAATTGGTTTCTCCTTCTGGAGCAGTTCAGTAATTACAACCGGTTGGCTTCAGTTTTTTGTACTCTTGGTTTGGTTCCTAGAAGGTTTTTTATATATAAAATACTTACTTAAAAAAAAAAAAAAAATGTTTAAGTGCTTAATACATTATAAAATGAATGAATTTCTTTTTTTATTTAATAACAAATATTTTATCTTGTATTTAATTTATATTACATTCTCTCTTAGCTATCTAGGATATATTTAATTTATATTACATTCTTTCGTAGCTATCTAGGATATATTAATTAGATTCAATATTAATTAGTTAAGTATTTAGTATATATTAAATTAGATTATATATTAGATTTGTATTATTTCATTCAATCAGATTGATATTTGTATCATATTTAATTTTTTTGGTGGTAACTGGGCCCACATACTGGTGGATATCATTACCCCAAATGAGAGTGAGCTTAATTGGGATTTGTCATTCGGTGATATTTCCTTCTTGTTGTTGGCAGAAATTTTCCCGCCATCAACTATTTTTGGCACTAGAAGGGGGGGGTAAATAAGAAAACCCTCTAGAGCTTCTCTTTAGAAATCATTTAATTAATAATGGCTCATCTCCTTGTTCTAGAACATCAGTTTGCCTAGGCCCACTGGAAGTATTTCTAGAAAGACAATCAATTTCTTATTGAAATTGAGCTTTAATGGAGAGGGTGGAATATTTGTTTTTTAATATGTTTCTAAATTTAATCTCATTTTCAATACTTTAGATATATGTGATGAAAACAAGATCTATAGATTGTTTAGCCTTACTGTGCGAGGAAGAATTAGAAGTTGGTTTTAGGTATTACCATCCAAATATATTCATTCATGAAAACAATTCATGTAGATATTTCTAGATGCCCATAAAAATTATGATTTTGAAGAATTATGTACTGAATAGAAAATCTTCGCTTGTTTGAAGGTAAATCCATAGAATAATTTATTTCTAGATTTAATTTTTTTTGTTTTAGATTTCTTATTAATGAAAAACCTTCAACTAAAGATTTATTACAAGGTTTTCTCTATCTTTGATCATTTCCTTGTATACAAAAGAAAGACAATAATGATGAAGTTAAAGTTTCATCTTCTCATGCAACTCATATTTCAGAGGATATTTATCTATTAGAAAATTTTGATTCTAGGTCTAACTTCTATAAATTAACTAAGGATCTTGAAATCTTTTATGATGTTTTTTTTCTGAAGAAAGATCAGTTGAATTAAATGTAAGGTCATTAGATTGTATGGGAGATCTAGATGGTGTAAATAAAATTAATTATTCAAACAACATAGAGGGTTTTGATTTAATACCTTATAAAAGTTATTTATCGATGTATCTTGATTTATTTACTGATTGTAGTTCAAATAATTATTACTCAGTCAATTCTCATATTGAATTTCCTTTGTGCATAGATTTATATTTAGATGATAAAGAAAATATTGTAAAACAAAGTAACTATGAATTTTCAAATAATTTTTCTCAGGATTGTGACTCAATTAATAATCTTTTTATGGATATTATTGAATATTCATAGTCATATTCTTTTAACTCATTGTATGTTTTAAATTATGTGATATGGAAGAAAAATAAGTAATTTACGATGACCCTTTGGATATTGATGACACTAAGGAACTTCACCCTATGGTAATGGTTATGTCAGGATCTTATGTCATAATACTCAATGGGAAACTGCAGTACAAAATGAGATATCATATAATGAAAAGTCTACTTTATTAGAATCCCATTTTGTTCTTTTTGAAAATGGATTTTTTTCCTATAGAAAAAACATTTACCCCTAAACATAACTCTATATATATAATTCATCATTTTGATGAGGTACATATTGACCTTCATTCAAGTATTCAATGCTACTCAAACCCATTCTTATGTTTTAATGGATGCTTGCTCGAAAGAGTTTCCCATGAATGATTTTTCATTTTTCTATAAGGATGATGTATTTTTTATAAATAATAACTTGGATTTACTTTTGTATATTTTTAGTTTTCTCCATTTTCTGTTAATCATTGTATGTATATAGGGCTACAATTTTCAAGTTGTTTAGTAGGTTATGCATTCATTTTAGATGTTTTAGTACTAATGTTATATCTTATATGTTTGTATAATATTATGCATGCATATCATTTGATTCTACCAAGACATTTCAAGTTAGTAGTGACATTAAAAATAGGCCTTAGAAGACTAGTCAAGAAAATGAAGTATTTAAACTATTGGTTAGACTTCAAAATTTTGCTCTTCCTTTTAGGATTAATAATTCCATTAAGTGTAATATTTCTCCACATAATTCAATTTTCCATTAGTCTTATCTATTAGATTATCTTTCTAGGCTTTTCTCTCAAATATCACATGATAATCATTTTGAACTCTATGATAGGAATGAGATCTGGTTAGAAAATTCTTACTCTTATAAGTATCCTGTAAATAAAAAAACATTTTCATTTTATACAAAATACATGATTAAATATTTTTTTCTTTCTTTGATTTAATACTAAATCTTTTCCCGCTAATGTTTTTTATTGGAATATTGTTGCAGGTTTGGAGTTATGTGAATGGTTACAATAGCACTATGACTACACCTAACTTGTTTTTTTGGTTAAGTATAGCATAGTGTAGTGCAGGGTTAGAAATTGTTTAATGTTCATTTCCAGTCTTTGTTGAATCCCTTGCAATTATTTTATTTTAAACAAGATCTGTTAGTTGAACATCTTAATCTTATTAGAAAGAAATCTTACCTTTAGAAATTGTAATTGAGTTGCATGAAAGATAATTATAAGTTAGTTGTGAGAATCAATTGAATAGTGAAGCTACATCATATTTGAAATTTGATTTTCTTTTCAGCACATCTCACAAATTTTTGATCCCGCCTTTAATGTCTTTCATGCTCTGACATGTCTCTTACTCAATATTTTGAGTAAGATTATAATGCTCCTCTAAATTTCGTGATTCCCCATTAAATTATTGTACATAGTTTCATGACCCCACATGATGCCTGATCAAATCTTGCGATCGTTCACCTCTTGAGGGCCTATGACACCATGATGGTTCTTACTTGGTTTCTTGGAACACAAAGAATACTTTGTCTAGACTAAACCTCTTCACCTAAAGCATACCCATACTACATTATATGCTACTGACAAGTCACACTCCTACCCCCTCACTTATTCTTGGTCCACATATGGTTTCTTCTCCTATTCAACGAACTCCTCCAAAATCCTCGTCTTTGTGACTTCCTCTGGTCTTCACTTCTACTTATCAATTTTCAAACATAAATCATCCAAGCCATCCATTGTCTTAGCCAGATATCCAACTATATTTTCAACATCGACAAACCTTTTTTCCACTAACACAATATTCCTTTCATTCTCTGCATTATAATGTACAACTATCACTCCACCTCGACCAATTTTGTCTCCACAAGGTTGCTTATTTTGGCTATCTGCAACAACCATCTGCAAGGAAGACATTTGTGTACCTCCTTCCTTCCTCCTTATGGTAGGAATAAAAAATGTAGTCTTTCTTGAGAAAATGTCCAAACTATTCATGTGAGGAATTGGTGTTGCCTTGTCCTTCCTCATGAAATCTTGTCCCAACAAAATTTCAAAATTTTCCATGTGAACAGTGGTAAAACTCGTCTTTCTGCACCAGTCACCAAGCTTCAACGAGATGTCCTTGGCCACACCAACGATTCTCTCCATGCTTCCATTGATTGTCTTGAAGGTTGTTTAAGTTAGTTTAGGATACAACCCAATCCTTCGCACCATGTCTTCCCTCAAGAAGTTATGAGTCACCTCATTGTCCTCCATGACCAAAATTGACATCCTCTTGAGTTCGGTCCACACATAGCAAAGTTTCATCTCATCTTGCTCTTGGATCTTTATGGATTCACCCTCCATGATAACGTTCAATACTTGAACGACTCCAATAGATGGGTTTCCTTCCTTCTCCAAAGAATTCAACTTATGTTTCAAGGGATAATTATTTGCAAAATGATCCTTGGCACAAATCCAACATGAAATCGACTTCTTCTCTTTCGCTGCACCCATTTTCTTGGAATTATCTTCATTTCCCTTGGACATCTTCATATTTCATTTTTCCTTATTCTTCCCCTTCCCTTACTTTTGCTTCTCACTTTGGGCATCCTCACTGTTCCTAGGACATGTCTTGGGTTCACCCAAAAAGGCAAACAGTCTGTTCACTGTAGTGATCACTGCTGCAAGTGTTTACATGTTCGGTTGTTGCATCTCACTTTTCACCCACGATTGCAGATCATTCATGAAGTGGAAAAGTCTGTCTTCTTTTAACATGTCTTTGATCTCCAACATGAGCCATGTGAACTCCTTGATGTAGGATTGGATCTTACCAGTGTGTTTGAGAGCCAACAACTGACTCCTTTCAATCCATGTTTGGTTCCCTAGCCCAAACTATGCCTTCAAGGTTGCCTTCATCTCTGCCTATTTTTCAATCTTTTCAATGATTCTGCTAGCTGATAAGTATTCCACTCAGTTCCTCCACAAAATATTAGTATTTCATTTTAAGAACATCGTTGCAACATTCACCTTAGATTCATCTAAACTTATGTTCAACTGCTCCAAGTACTGCTCAATGTCCCAATTTTTTTTTCCAACAACTTAGTGTTGTGAGTCTCGTCATATGGATCAGGTTCCTTTATCTTAATCCCCATGGGCATGACAATATAGATTTTTCCATTAGCCAAAGATGGATCAACAATGTGATGGTGTCATCTTGGTCCTTCAACCTCTGTGTGACTACAGAAAGTGTGTCCTCCATTAATTTGAATCTATCCCGAATGTCATTGGTGAAGGTGTCTGTGATTAGATCTGTAGTTGAATGGCACTCCTGAATGACTTCATTAAATCCACACTTCATCCTGCCCATCTTAGTCTCCATCTAGTTGACTTTATCACCATACTATCACAATGCGCCCATCATCTGCTTGATAGTCCTCTCCAATACAATAAGTTGGTCCTTCATTTAGTTGGTCTTAGCATCTCTCTCAGTGTCAATGTCGTTAGCCATGGATGACCCTCCAAGTATATTCACTTTACTTATGAAAGGGTGGGTCCAATGCACCCAAGAGTTCATCTCAACAATTCTTCAAAATTTTGCGATAAATCCCGTGGTTACTTCTGTGATTGGACATGTGACAAGTTATGTAACAATTTGCCTTGCCCAAGTGCTCAATTCACCCTCATAACTCTGCATTTGGCCTACTCAAGAAGTGTGTCTAGGTTTTCCCAAAAGCATTTTTTGTTTATAGCCAATGAGCTATATAGTTTTATAAATGATATTATTATGTACCAAATAACACAAAAAGAGAAAGAAGTAACTCCAATCCTTGAGAATGAACGAATAAGAAGCCTCTTGAGGGGGCAACCTCTTTTTACAAAATAACAAATGCACAAGATGCGATGATCTCTAAAACTAGGTATCCTTGGTATATATAAATAAATAAATATATATATATATATATATATGAGAGAGAGAAAGGGTACAATTATAATTAAGAGGCCTAGTTATACATTAAAGGGCTTAGTTGACAAAAAAGGAAAACACTAATATAACAAAAAAAATGTAATGTCTCAATATCTAGGGCTTAACATGCCCCTCCCCTTCAAACAAGTGTTTTCCTTAACACTTGATTAGATGTAGTTGTTTCTACATGAAGAGTTCATCTTCCCATGTTGCATCTCTATTGGTAGGTGTTATCTGCCATTTGGTGGATAACCTTTCAAAGGTAGCATCTAGAGGCACCCGGGTTGTAGACATGGAGTGACCAAAAGATGGGAAGTACTTGGATTTGGCTTGCATGGATTCCTCCTCACATTTGGCATATCATGAGAAACATATGGAACTGTGATACTAGATGGGCTTGTAGGACATCTTCATGAGACATGCCACAAGATGGAAAGTCGTTGGTCATGATAAGTGCCAATTTAATATTTGAGGCATTTATGACTAGTACAACTATCTCCTCTTGATCGTGAGACATTAGCTCATTTTTAATACTTCTTCCCTAGTCATACCTTCATGGTTGTTTTGGTTTCTTAGGACAGTTGGGGAACCCTTTGGGAAAAGGGGTACATACTGGGACTTTTTTTGGATTGGTCATCACCATGCTTATCACCTTCCACTTTCATATCCTTCTTTCATATCCCACTCCTTCAAGTTAATTGGATGTTTTGACCCAAGAAGGGATTGTTCCTCACCCTATGGGAAGAAGGGGCTAAAGGCCCAAGGGGTGGCTAGCAAAATCTTGCCATGGTTACCTGCTCAGAGCCTCGCTCACAGTCCTCAACACTTGTGGATGCATCACTAGGGTGCTACATATTCTCTGGGGTGTTTTGAAGCAAGTTAAGCACATGTTTTTCAACACGAGGGGAAGAAAAGAAAAATAAAGAAAAATAAAAAGAAAGAAATGAAAAGAGCAATAAAGGCCATCACTCATGGGAATATCACCAGATTGTTACATATTCTTTGGGTTGTCTCTCATGTGATGATGTGGTAAAAGGAAATTAAGGGCTTGAAGACTCCTGGATAACAGGAACCAGTGGTTGTAGTTCACCTCCATCATAGGCACCCATGAGAGAGATACTATGGACCCTTGTATGTCAAACTTCTAACATCTTGAAGCTAACCTGTGATCACCTCTTACTCACTTCGTGACCTTGAAAATCCATTTCTTGGGAACCAACTTCTCTACCTTGGGGTAACTTAGCCTACTGGAGCCCTTGATGACCCTCCCATAGCTTGAATTTTGAAGAGGTATAGCATTTTTAATATAGAGGAGTGTGATTCACTAGTCTTAATGGTTCTTATATTACATTGGTCTTATCTTGCTATGGTTTTAGGATTTTTTTCTTGTGGATATACATGTTTTGTCTTGTTTTGTATGTGCTTTCCATGTGTCATTACATTATATAGCCTTTGATCCATTATACATGTGCCATATCATCATTTATTGTTGTCGAGGCATTACTAGGGTTAGCCAACCCTACATTGGATTCCACGTTTTCACTTGTCAGATGCCTGAGATTTTTCATAGGCCTCATCACCATGATTTTTAGGTGACTCACCCAACGTTTGAGGAGATTTGTGTGACTCCTTGAGGAGGTCGACCCCCTCAAGAGAGTGACGTCACCCCTCTTTGGCTATTGAATGGTGTATCGTTGGATTACTTTGGTGAGCATTGAGCCTTTGGAGGCATTGGTTGATGGTTTCATGCCCCTTTTCTTGATGATTGAGCCTTTGTAGGCTTCTTCCCATATCTTTGGAGGAGTAGTTGTCATTGGGGTTTTTGCCACTTGCACATTTATGGGGGATGATTTGGCTTGGTGATGACTTTGTCCACTTGGAGGGGGACGTTGCACCTCTTGATTACCTTGGTGATTAGTCGAACTCATGCACTAGCATTGGGAGACTCACTACACTACTTCACATTTAATTTTGAGGGGATCGTTGGTTTTTAGCCCCTTGGGCGACACCTTGGGAGATGATCCCTTGATCTATGGGGGAAACTTTTAGGTTTTCCTAGGCCATTAATGACTTTGTTGGTGGGTTTACCACCTTTTATTGTATTTAGGTAGTTAGTTAAGTGGGTTATATTTAGATTCTCACTAGGAATTTATTTTTTGACCATTTATGGTTAAGTCAATTGTTTTAAATGGTCGAAATTAGTTATAAAGTGAGTTATCTAGAATATTTTTGAATTATTTTAAATTAATTTGGTGGATAACTCAAAGTGGGTTAGTATGTGGACACAATCAAGTTGAAGGGGATCTATAAATAATCCTCATTTGATTTCATGTGTAGAATGCTCTTTTGGGTGGAATAATACTATCTCTCTCTTACCTAAGATTTTCACTACACTAATGTAATTGAGTATTTTGGATGGTGTGATTTTGCTTGGAGTCTTCATCGTGGATTTTTCAATGCTTTTATGGATGATTTCTTGATGGATGGTTGATGTCTTGTGCTATTGGTAATATCTTCATCAAGTTTTATGGTGAGAAATTTTAGTTTTGATTTTTTCATTGAAGCATTTGAAACCCTCATTTTAAAAAAAAATGTCATTGTGCTTAAAATATATTTCTTCTAAGGATAGCTCATAAACTACAACCTTAGAAATTTAATTTATTGATGAAGGTTTGTTGCAAGGACTAGGAGACCAACAACCTTGTTGCGGATTTTTGTCAATCCATTTTGACATTTTGGGCTACATGTTTTGCTTGATTAACCCCTCTTGTATGATAGGTAAATCTACAACTTACAAGGGAAAGATAAATCTTGGTCTTCCAACCTTTCTCCAAGCATTGGTTTGCATTGGAGATTGTAAAAATAGTTCATTGGGACTCGTGATTTTCCACTAAAGTCGAAGTTTGATTTCATAGCTCAACTTGCGGGAGACCCTATTACCCACTTGGGCGAAATTTTTGAGGGCTCAAACCCCCTCAACTCTCAAACCCTTATCTGCTGCAAAATTTCTTAGTATTTTCTAACCCTAGGTTGCTAGATTTTGCTCGTTTCTTAGCCAAACTTAACAAGTAGGTAGTCTAAATTGTGTGGCTTGAATAGGGATTTAATTTTAGTGGATTAGATTTCTGATCTAGTGGTTAGATAATATGTTGTACCTCAATGAATGCTACAGCCATAGGGCTGTAATTTTATGCAGAAAATTAGTTTAGGACAACTTGCTTAGGTTCCTAGATTAGTATGCTAACTTAGCTAGTTTGCTTCCTAGTTGATTGTTA
>ML780815.1:412902-427901 GCA_009831015.1 Picea engelmannii
AGTTTGCCTAGGCCCACTGGAAGTATTTCTAGAAAGACAATCAATTTCTTATTGAAATTGAGCTTTAATGGAGAGGGTGGAATATTTGTTTTTTAATATGTTTCTAAATTTAATCTCATTTTCAATACTTTAGATATATGTGATGAAAACAAGATCTATAGATTGTTTAGCCTTACTGTGCGAGGAAGAATTAGAAGTTGGTTTTAGGTATTACCATCCAAATATATTCATTCATGAAAACAATTCATGTAGATATTTCTAGATGCCCATAAAAATTATGATTTTGAAGAATTATGTACTGAATAGAAAATCTTCGCTTGTTTGAAGGTAAATCCATAGAATAATTTATTTCTAGATTTAATTTTTTTTGTTTTAGATTTCTTATTAATGAAAAACCTTCAACTAAAGATTTATTACAAGGTTTTCTCTATCTTTGATCATTTCCTTGTATACAAAAGAAAGACAATAATGATGAAGTTAAAGTTTCATCTTCTCATGCAACTCATATTTCAGAGGATATTTATCTATTAGAAAATTTTGATTCTAGGTCTAACTTCTATAAATTAACTAAGGATCTTGAAATCTTTTATGATGTTTTTTTTCTGAAGAAAGATCAGTTGAATTAAATGTAAGGTCATTAGATTGTATGGGAGATCTAGATGGTGTAAATAAAATTAATTATTCAAACAACATAGAGGGTTTTGATTTAATACCTTATAAAAGTTATTTATCGATGTATCTTGATTTATTTACTGATTGTAGTTCAAATAATTATTACTCAGTCAATTCTCATATTGAATTTCCTTTGTGCATAGATTTATATTTAGATGATAAAGAAAATATTGTAAAACAAAGTAACTATGAATTTTCAAATAATTTTTCTCAGGATTGTGACTCAATTAATAATCTTTTTATGGATATTATTGAATATTCATAGTCATATTCTTTTAACTCATTGTATGTTTTAAATTATGTGATATGGAAGAAAAATAAGTAATTTACGATGACCCTTTGGATATTGATGACACTAAGGAACTTCACCCTATGGTAATGGTTATGTCAGGATCTTATGTCATAATACTCAATGGGAAACTGCAGTACAAAATGAGATATCATATAATGAAAAGTCTACTTTATTAGAATCCCATTTTGTTCTTTTTGAAAATGGATTTTTTTCCTATAGAAAAAACATTTACCCCTAAACATAACTCTATATATATAATTCATCATTTTGATGAGGTACATATTGACCTTCATTCAAGTATTCAATGCTACTCAAACCCATTCTTATGTTTTAATGGATGCTTGCTCGAAAGAGTTTCCCATGAATGATTTTTCATTTTTCTATAAGGATGATGTATTTTTTATAAATAATAACTTGGATTTACTTTTGTATATTTTTAGTTTTCTCCATTTTCTGTTAATCATTGTATGTATATAGGGCTACAATTTTCAAGTTGTTTAGTAGGTTATGCATTCATTTTAGATGTTTTAGTACTAATGTTATATCTTATATGTTTGTATAATATTATGCATGCATATCATTTGATTCTACCAAGACATTTCAAGTTAGTAGTGACATTAAAAATAGGCCTTAGAAGACTAGTCAAGAAAATGAAGTATTTAAACTATTGGTTAGACTTCAAAATTTTGCTCTTCCTTTTAGGATTAATAATTCCATTAAGTGTAATATTTCTCCACATAATTCAATTTTCCATTAGTCTTATCTATTAGATTATCTTTCTAGGCTTTTCTCTCAAATATCACATGATAATCATTTTGAACTCTATGATAGGAATGAGATCTGGTTAGAAAATTCTTACTCTTATAAGTATCCTGTAAATAAAAAAACATTTTCATTTTATACAAAATACATGATTAAATATTTTTTTCTTTCTTTGATTTAATACTAAATCTTTTCCCGCTAATGTTTTTTATTGGAATATTGTTGCAGGTTTGGAGTTATGTGAATGGTTACAATAGCACTATGACTACACCTAACTTGTTTTTTTGGTTAAGTATAGCATAGTGTAGTGCAGGGTTAGAAATTGTTTAATGTTCATTTCCAGTCTTTGTTGAATCCCTTGCAATTATTTTATTTTAAACAAGATCTGTTAGTTGAACATCTTAATCTTATTAGAAAGAAATCTTACCTTTAGAAATTGTAATTGAGTTGCATGAAAGATAATTATAAGTTAGTTGTGAGAATCAATTGAATAGTGAAGCTACATCATATTTGAAATTTGATTTTCTTTTCAGCACATCTCACAAATTTTTGATCCCGCCTTTAATGTCTTTCATGCTCTGACATGTCTCTTACTCAATATTTTGAGTAAGATTATAATGCTCCTCTAAATTTCGTGATTCCCCATTAAATTATTGTACATAGTTTCATGACCCCACATGATGCCTGATCAAATCTTGCGATCGTTCACCTCTTGAGGGCCTATGACACCATGATGGTTCTTACTTGGTTTCTTGGAACACAAAGAATACTTTGTCTAGACTAAACCTCTTCACCTAAAGCATACCCATACTACATTATATGCTACTGACAAGTCACACTCCTACCCCCTCACTTATTCTTGGTCCACATATGGTTTCTTCTCCTATTCAACGAACTCCTCCAAAATCCTCGTCTTTGTGACTTCCTCTGGTCTTCACTTCTACTTATCAATTTTCAAACATAAATCATCCAAGCCATCCATTGTCTTAGCCAGATATCCAACTATATTTTCAACATCGACAAACCTTTTTTCCACTAACACAATATTCCTTTCATTCTCTGCATTATAATGTACAACTATCACTCCACCTCGACCAATTTTGTCTCCACAAGGTTGCTTATTTTGGCTATCTGCAACAACCATCTGCAAGGAAGACATTTGTGTACCTCCTTCCTTCCTCCTTATGGTAGGAATAAAAAATGTAGTCTTTCTTGAGAAAATGTCCAAACTATTCATGTGAGGAATTGGTGTTGCCTTGTCCTTCCTCATGAAATCTTGTCCCAACAAAATTTCAAAATTTTCCATGTGAACAGTGGTAAAACTCGTCTTTCTGCACCAGTCACCAAGCTTCAACGAGATGTCCTTGGCCACACCAACGATTCTCTCCATGCTTCCATTGATTGTCTTGAAGGTTGTTTAAGTTAGTTTAGGATACAACCCAATCCTTCGCACCATGTCTTCCCTCAAGAAGTTATGAGTCACCTCATTGTCCTCCATGACCAAAATTGACATCCTCTTGAGTTCGGTCCACACATAGCAAAGTTTCATCTCATCTTGCTCTTGGATCTTTATGGATTCACCCTCCATGATAACGTTCAATACTTGAACGACTCCAATAGATGGGTTTCCTTCCTTCTCCAAAGAATTCAACTTATGTTTCAAGGGATAATTATTTGCAAAATGATCCTTGGCACAAATCCAACATGAAATCGACTTCTTCTCTTTCGCTGCACCCATTTTCTTGGAATTATCTTCATTTCCCTTGGACATCTTCATATTTCATTTTTCCTTATTCTTCCCCTTCCCTTACTTTTGCTTCTCACTTTGGGCATCCTCACTGTTCCTAGGACATGTCTTGGGTTCACCCAAAAAGGCAAACAGTCTGTTCACTGTAGTGATCACTGCTGCAAGTGTTTACATGTTCGGTTGTTGCATCTCACTTTTCACCCACGATTGCAGATCATTCATGAAGTGGAAAAGTCTGTCTTCTTTTAACATGTCTTTGATCTCCAACATGAGCCATGTGAACTCCTTGATGTAGGATTGGATCTTACCAGTGTGTTTGAGAGCCAACAACTGACTCCTTTCAATCCATGTTTGGTTCCCTAGCCCAAACTATGCCTTCAAGGTTGCCTTCATCTCTGCCTATTTTTCAATCTTTTCAATGATTCTGCTAGCTGATAAGTATTCCACTCAGTTCCTCCACAAAATATTAGTATTTCATTTTAAGAACATCGTTGCAACATTCACCTTAGATTCATCTAAACTTATGTTCAACTGCTCCAAGTACTGCTCAATGTCCCAATTTTTTTTTCCAACAACTTAGTGTTGTGAGTCTCGTCATATGGATCAGGTTCCTTTATCTTAATCCCCATGGGCATGACAATATAGATTTTTCCATTAGCCAAAGATGGATCAACAATGTGATGGTGTCATCTTGGTCCTTCAACCTCTGTGTGACTACAGAAAGTGTGTCCTCCATTAATTTGAATCTATCCCGAATGTCATTGGTGAAGGTGTCTGTGATTAGATCTGTAGTTGAATGGCACTCCTGAATGACTTCATTAAATCCACACTTCATCCTGCCCATCTTAGTCTCCATCTAGTTGACTTTATCACCATACTATCACAATGCGCCCATCATCTGCTTGATAGTCCTCTCCAATACAATAAGTTGGTCCTTCATTTAGTTGGTCTTAGCATCTCTCTCAGTGTCAATGTCGTTAGCCATGGATGACCCTCCAAGTATATTCACTTTACTTATGAAAGGGTGGGTCCAATGCACCCAAGAGTTCATCTCAACAATTCTTCAAAATTTTGCGATAAATCCCGTGGTTACTTCTGTGATTGGACATGTGACAAGTTATGTAACAATTTGCCTTGCCCAAGTGCTCAATTCACCCTCATAACTCTGCATTTGGCCTACTCAAGAAGTGTGTCTAGGTTTTCCCAAAAGCATTTTTTGTTTATAGCCAATGAGCTATATAGTTTTATAAATGATATTATTATGTACCAAATAACACAAAAAGAGAAAGAAGTAACTCCAATCCTTGAGAATGAACGAATAAGAAGCCTCTTGAGGGGGCAACCTCTTTTTACAAAATAACAAATGCACAAGATGCGATGATCTCTAAAACTAGGTATCCTTGGTATATATAAATAAATAAATATATATATATATATATATATGAGAGAGAGAAAGGGTACAATTATAATTAAGAGGCCTAGTTATACATTAAAGGGCTTAGTTGACAAAAAAGGAAAACACTAATATAACAAAAAAAATGTAATGTCTCAATATCTAGGGCTTAACATGCCCCTCCCCTTCAAACAAGTGTTTTCCTTAACACTTGATTAGATGTAGTTGTTTCTACATGAAGAGTTCATCTTCCCATGTTGCATCTCTATTGGTAGGTGTTATCTGCCATTTGGTGGATAACCTTTCAAAGGTAGCATCTAGAGGCACCCGGGTTGTAGACATGGAGTGACCAAAAGATGGGAAGTACTTGGATTTGGCTTGCATGGATTCCTCCTCACATTTGGCATATCATGAGAAACATATGGAACTGTGATACTAGATGGGCTTGTAGGACATCTTCATGAGACATGCCACAAGATGGAAAGTCGTTGGTCATGATAAGTGCCAATTTAATATTTGAGGCATTTATGACTAGTACAACTATCTCCTCTTGATCGTGAGACATTAGCTCATTTTTAATACTTCTTCCCTAGTCATACCTTCATGGTTGTTTTGGTTTCTTAGGACAGTTGGGGAACCCTTTGGGAAAAGGGGTACATACTGGGACTTTTTTTGGATTGGTCATCACCATGCTTATCACCTTCCACTTTCATATCCTTCTTTCATATCCCACTCCTTCAAGTTAATTGGATGTTTTGACCCAAGAAGGGATTGTTCCTCACCCTATGGGAAGAAGGGGCTAAAGGCCCAAGGGGTGGCTAGCAAAATCTTGCCATGGTTACCTGCTCAGAGCCTCGCTCACAGTCCTCAACACTTGTGGATGCATCACTAGGGTGCTACATATTCTCTGGGGTGTTTTGAAGCAAGTTAAGCACATGTTTTTCAACACGAGGGGAAGAAAAGAAAAATAAAGAAAAATAAAAAGAAAGAAATGAAAAGAGCAATAAAGGCCATCACT
The DNA here is from genome assembly GCA_009831015.1 of Picea engelmannii. Taxonomy (NCBI): domain Eukaryota; kingdom Viridiplantae; phylum Streptophyta; class Pinopsida; order Pinales; family Pinaceae; genus Picea; species Picea engelmannii. The sequence goes on from ML780815.1 coordinate 418,787, forward strand.
CATGGGAATATCACCAGATTGTTACATATTCTTTGGGTTGTCTCTCATGTGATGATGTGGTAAAAGGAAATTAAGGGCTTGAAGACTCCTGGATAACAGGAACCAGTGGTTGTAGTTCACCTCCATCATAGGCACCCATGAGAGAGATACTATGGACCCTTGTATGTCAAACTTCTAACATCTTGAAGCTAACCTGTGATCACCTCTTACTCACTTCGTGACCTTGAAAATCCATTTCTTGGGAACCAACTTCTCTACCTTGGGGTAACTTAGCCTACTGGAGCCCTTGATGACCCTCCCATAGCTTGAATTTTGAAGAGGTATAGCATTTTTAATATAGAGGAGTGTGATTCACTAGTCTTAATGGTTCTTATATTACATTGGTCTTATCTTGCTATGGTTTTAGGATTTTTTTCTTGTGGATATACATGTTTTGTCTTGTTTTGTATGTGCTTTCCATGTGTCATTACATTATATAGCCTTTGATCCATTATACATGTGCCATATCATCATTTATTGTTGTCGAGGCATTACTAGGGTTAGCCAACCCTACATTGGATTCCACGTTTTCACTTGTCAGATGCCTGAGATTTTTCATAGGCCTCATCACCATGATTTTTAGGTGACTCACCCAACGTTTGAGGAGATTTGTGTGACTCCTTGAGGAGGTCGACCCCCTCAAGAGAGTGACGTCACCCCTCTTTGGCTATTGAATGGTGTATCGTTGGATTACTTTGGTGAGCATTGAGCCTTTGGAGGCATTGGTTGATGGTTTCATGCCCCTTTTCTTGATGATTGAGCCTTTGTAGGCTTCTTCCCATATCTTTGGAGGAGTAGTTGTCATTGGGGTTTTTGCCACTTGCACATTTATGGGGGATGATTTGGCTTGGTGATGACTTTGTCCACTTGGAGGGGGACGTTGCACCTCTTGATTACCTTGGTGATTAGTCGAACTCATGCACTAGCATTGGGAGACTCACTACACTACTTCACATTTAATTTTGAGGGGATCGTTGGTTTTTAGCCCCTTGGGCGACACCTTGGGAGATGATCCCTTGATCTATGGGGGAAACTTTTAGGTTTTCCTAGGCCATTAATGACTTTGTTGGTGGGTTTACCACCTTTTATTGTATTTAGGTAGTTAGTTAAGTGGGTTATATTTAGATTCTCACTAGGAATTTATTTTTTGACCATTTATGGTTAAGTCAATTGTTTTAAATGGTCGAAATTAGTTATAAAGTGAGTTATCTAGAATATTTTTGAATTATTTTAAATTAATTTGGTGGATAACTCAAAGTGGGTTAGTATGTGGACACAATCAAGTTGAAGGGGATCTATAAATAATCCTCATTTGATTTCATGTGTAGAATGCTCTTTTGGGTGGAATAATACTATCTCTCTCTTACCTAAGATTTTCACTACACTAATGTAATTGAGTATTTTGGATGGTGTGATTTTGCTTGGAGTCTTCATCGTGGATTTTTCAATGCTTTTATGGATGATTTCTTGATGGATGGTTGATGTCTTGTGCTATTGGTAATATCTTCATCAAGTTTTATGGTGAGAAATTTTAGTTTTGATTTTTTCATTGAAGCATTTGAAACCCTCATTTTAAAAAAAAATGTCATTGTGCTTAAAATATATTTCTTCTAAGGATAGCTCATAAACTACAACCTTAGAAATTTAATTTATTGATGAAGGTTTGTTGCAAGGACTAGGAGACCAACAACCTTGTTGCGGATTTTTGTCAATCCATTTTGACATTTTGGGCTACATGTTTTGCTTGATTAACCCCTCTTGTATGATAGGTAAATCTACAACTTACAAGGGAAAGATAAATCTTGGTCTTCCAACCTTTCTCCAAGCATTGGTTTGCATTGGAGATTGTAAAAATAGTTCATTGGGACTCGTGATTTTCCACTAAAGTCGAAGTTTGATTTCATAGCTCAACTTGCGGGAGACCCTATTACCCACTTGGGCGAAATTTTTGAGGGCTCAAACCCCCTCAACTCTCAAACCCTTATCTGCTGCAAAATTTCTTAGTATTTTCTAACCCTAGGTTGCTAGATTTTGCTCGTTTCTTAGCCAAACTTAACAAGTAGGTAGTCTAAATTGTGTGGCTTGAATAGGGATTTAATTTTAGTGGATTAGATTTCTGATCTAGTGGTTAGATAATATGTTGTACCTCAATGAATGCTACAGCCATAGGGCTGTAATTTTATGCAGAAAATTAGTTTAGGACAACTTGCTTAGGTTCCTAGATTAGTATGCTAACTTAGCTAGTTTGCTTCCTAGTTGATTGTTAGTTGTTTTGTCTTTTTTTAGGCTAGTTAGATAGTTTTTAGCTAGTTTTCTTCGCTGATTTATCTGTTGCATTAGTTATATCAGATCTGGTACATGTTTGAAAAGTTCTTAGGAATCATTGAATGGTGTGCCCTTTTCATTTGGAAATTGTTGGAAATTATTTGTTAAGTATTCTAAGTGATTTTTTGGGTTTTATTTAATGATTACCTTGCTGATATGAAGAGTTAATTTATGTTGTTGCAAATCATATCAGATCTGGTTAGGGCATAATAACTGTTAAGAAATCATTGAATAATCACCCTTAGAAATTCTAGCAGTATTGAAAGAATTGCCAAAGTATCTTTACATTGTTATCCTTTGATCTAATTTGGCTAATTTTGAAGTGTTTGTTGATGATAAAGAGCTTATGGATCTTGCATTTCTACTGCTATTATAAGTGTTTTTAGATCTGATCTTACTGCTTATATTGAAAAAGACAAGTGTTAGAACATCTCATCTATCTTATGTAATTGGAATTGGATAATTAAATGATATTGTTGTTCCACCGAATATGACTTGTGACTAATCACCCTTAATTGCATAAGACAAATACTTCATCAAACACTTGTTACTTTTTACTTTAGGCAGGACTTATACTTGGGCATTGGACTTAGTGCATAGTTGGTTTAGGTTGAATTGTCCTTGCGGGTACTTAGGTTTTCATCCTCCTCTATCACATTACCCTTTTTTGTTCATCTTTCCCATATCCATCCTAGCCTATCAAGTCTTGTATCGTGATCCCTTAGGGCCTTTGACCATCCGCGGTATTTTCCCTAGGGGTCACCCAGGACTCTTCCTGAGGTGATAGTGGGTCATGTCCCGGTTTGTTGTCCATTGGTTGGGATCGTGAAGGAATCTACATGATCTACAATCCATGCGATAATAATAGGTTCTTCCACTTGATGAGGTATTTAGGAATTGCTCGATTCCCTAGTTACTTGATCAGTGTTTCAAGGATTGTTTAAAGTTCTAGTATGATTTTTCCTTCTTCATCAATCTCAAGAAAAATAGTTTGAACTAGAATCATGTCACTAAGTTAACTTCTTTAAACAAGAAACATGGAAGACTAGATGAACATGTGAAGATGGAGGTAACTCCTTTTTGTAATACATATTGCCAATCCTCTACAACACCTTATAGGGACCATAGTACTTGGGTGCTAATTTATTGTCCTGTTTTTGTTGCTTGAGGGACATCTATTTATATGGTCACAACCTTGAAAATACCCAATCACCCACTTCAATGTTCATTTCATTGCAATGTTGATCAAATTTTTGTTTCATCATGTTTTGTGCTATAACCAAGTTATTCTTCAATAGTCAGAGAACCTCTTGTTGGTGTTCTATGCATTAGATACTTCACCCTTGAGAGGGAAAACTAAGGTTCAAGAAATGGAGTATCACCCATAAAGTGTCAAAAATGGGGAATTTTTGGATGAAGTGTTCTACCACCATTCTTCTAAGGGTAACCACTTAGCCCATTATGTCTATATATTATATTCAAAGCAACATAGATAACCTTCTAGACACTTATTCACAATATGAATTTGTTTATTAGATTGAGGATGGTAAGATAAGATATGAGCCAATTGAGTACCCAAAAAAGAAAATAGGTCAACCCAAAAGTTACTCGTGAAAATTGGATCTTTGTCACTTACAATAATCTTGGGGTTTCCATGTAACTTCCAAAATACTTCCATGGATGCGGAAGTTACTATACTTTCTTTAAACTGATGAGAAAGAGAACAAAAGTGGGCATACTTTATGAGTTAATCCACCACCACCATGATGACATTCTTTCCTTTAGACTTTGGTAGACCTATAATAATATCCATTGAGACATCTTCCTAGCATTAACTTGGTATAAGCAATGGTTCTCGAATACCTACCTGGTCTTAATTGTCTATCATGTGTCCCATTGGCTAACCAAACATACCACCACAAACTTTAGAACATTGGTTATAAGAAATTCCCATGAAATATCCTTCTTGATCCCATAGTAAGTTTTTAGAAATCCCGAGTGCCCCCCTATAGGAGAGGTGTGTAGTTCCAAAAAGACCTTCTATTTGATTTGGAGATTCTTACATAAGTATAGGTGATCCTTATATTGGAGTGAATCATCAGTCCACACCATTTTAGCTAGTGCACTAAAGTTCTATTGTAGTTGATGAATGAGCTTTAATTCCTTCTAGTCTTTCTACGATTATATCATTTCTTCTTCTACCCATTTAACTTATAGAATGGAAATAGCACAAAGTAAGGCCTTGATGTTTTCTTATTTCCTTAGAAATGCATCTACCACCACATTTTGTTTCCCTTTTTTGTCGATAATTTCAAAATCATAAACTAACATATTTGTAACCCCATTCCATTGCTCTTCTAAAGACAATCATTGTTCTAAGAAGTGTTTTAGACCATCATGATCTATTTTTACCTTAAAGTGTCTTTCTATTAGGTAAGGTAACTATGTACAACATTTTCTTCTCATAAATAGATTTGATTGAGTATGTTTCACCCTTAAAGTTGAGGGTTTTCAAAGGAAAGTGGTCTTCCTTCTTGCATTAAAATTGCACCAATTCCCTATCCCGAGTCATCACACTTCACAATAAATGATTTTGTGAAGTCATGTGTGGCCATGCTAGGAGTTTTGTACATGGCTTCTTTAAGTTTTTCAAAATCTTGGGTTGCCTCTTTTTTTTTGTGTGTGACTGGCGAAATCAACAACTAGTCGGGCATGTACTCACGCGACAGAGGCTCTTATTATCCAACTACTACCACTGTAACCTCCAGGCATGCCAATTCGGCCCCTCACATAGCTCACAAGGTAAGTCGATGGTTTCAAATCGGTGACTTCGCATAACAGAGTGTCTTAACACTACACTCCATCACCAACTGTTCTACACCCCGAGGTATCTTAAGTTGCCTCTTGAGTCCAAGAAAATGCATCCTTTTTTTCAATCATGTTATTAGAGGTTTCATTATTCGACCATATTTCTTGACAAATTTGCGGTAATAACTCATTATTCCTAAGAATCCTCTAAGATTCCTTAAGGTTATGGAAATTGACCATTCCACCATAGCTTTAATTTTGTTAGAGTCCACTTTGACACCCTCATGAGATACAATATGACCCAAATATTCCACTTCCTAAACACTAAAGGAACACTTGGAAGGTTTTGCATATAGTTTTTTCTCCTCCATTATTTTTAAGACCATGTTAACATGATGTACATGTTCTTTCTAGGATTTGTTGTAGATTAGTATATCATTTAAAACTACTAAAATCATTTTTTTGTGTCAGAGCTTGAAAATATAATTCATCAAGCTTTGAAATGTGGAAGGTTCATTAGTAAGTCCAAACAACATCACCAAAAACTCATAATGACCTTCGTGTGTTCTAAAGGATATTTTAGGGAAGTATTGTTCCATCACTCTAATTTCATGATATCTGAAACGGATATTTAACTCGTTAAATAAAATTATTCCCTGCATAACTATTTATGATTACCATGTTCTATTATAAACATAATAATCAATAAAACAAAAACACCAATGATGATTGGTGGATGGGTTGAATTGGTCTCGAATAAACAATAACAAATCCTAAAAGTGTTTATATCAACACACCATTTCGTTCGTTTAGACTATGAACTATGATTTCAATCCTCACCATGATAGTGGACAATGAGGTCTAAGCACCCCACACAATGACATTTAATGATGTGAAAGGGTGCATATACATCATCGAATCTTATTATACACTATTATGCAAGGTGCTTAAGTCTCACCATGATTGACACTCAACATATGTATACCTTCGTAGACTTTACCAATCAAATCATTGGGCGGAGGAAGGTCCTTTATCCCACAAACAAGAGGATCGCATACACCAATTTGGTGTGCTGGCTTGGCCGTGACCTTAAAAATAGATTATTATTATTATTATAATCACCCTGATCTCATACACCAATTTAGTGTGTTGGCTTGACCGTGATCTTAAAAATAAATTATTATTATTATTATTATTATTATCACCCTTACAAGTCTCGCCATAATTCACACTCAAATAATCACCCTTACAATATGCATAGTGTAAAGACAATTGACATTTAATAAGTGAAAGGCATAAACCAAATTCCATGCCATCTGGCAATAGTCGCTTCAATCCATTCTTTACGGATGTCATCATATCAATGGTTGGAGCCTCTTCCCAAATATGCCCTTTTTTTTTTTTTTAAATCGTGCCATTTCTTCACTTTAATATTCGACTTTGGAGTTTGGTGAGATTGCAAGTTGTTTGCAACCACTTGGCCACTTGCTTATATCATATTGTGTTTAATGAAATAGTCCCTTCATAATTATAATGCTCCTCCAAATTTGGCGATTCCTTGTTAAATTATTATACATGGATTCTAATATGAATATAATTAAATAACGATTCATCTAATTCTCTAACAAACTTAAATTAGAATTCCATTATGAAATTTGTAAAGTTATGAGTAAACTATCAGTAAATAGTGAAATCATACTTATGTATTTAGAAATTGAAGCATTGTTATAATGTGGGTGATTAACATTTTGATTATGAGCTTTCATTTTATTTTTGGTTAATTATTTATTTTTTGAACATTTAGATTGGTTTAAAATGAAGTAAAATTTATAAAATAAAATATTGAAATACATGAAATTTTGATCATACAAAATTCAGACTATCCTTAAAAATCTGGCCAAATTCAAACCCATTTATTTTTTATTTATTTTTAATCTGAAAAGCAATTCTGTTTACTCCGTTAGCTTACTCCCATGACAAAAACACAGTTTTCACATGTTAATATCTATAAAACTCAATGAGTGTTGTCTTGATGTCTATAAAACACAATGAGTGTTGTATTGACAGTGACAGTTGCATTTTCATTTAACCTGAAAAACACAATGAGTGTTGTCTTGACAGTGACAGTTGCAAATTCAGGCCCATTTTTTTTGTAACCTGAAAAACAGTTCTGTTGTTTACTCCGTTAGCTTACTCCCATTACAAAAACACAGTTTTCACATGTTGATATTTATAAAACTCAATGAGTGTTGTCTTGATGTCTATAAAACACAATGAGTGTTGTCTTGACAGTGACAGTTGCATTTTCGTAGAGTACACCTATTCAAAGTCTGTATTGAGAGTGACAGACGCAACTTCATTTACTCCATACACATTCAAAGTCTTCAAAGCAAAGCGAATCAAATGAAGCGGACTCGTCTTCCCATTCAAATTCCGGGAATCTACCCTTTTCTATATAAAATCAGACAGCCTTTGCCTCTCAAAGGAAATTTCAGGTCTCAAATTCAACAGCGTTGTGAAACGAATCAAGCAGCAATACCAGATCATGGAAATAGACTTCCCTCCTCCACTGTAAGTACAACCTTGAAAATTCATTTTCTTTTTGCAGGATAGGGCTATTTTCTTTACATTTTGATAAAGGGTTTCCTGCGTCAAACTTGAAATCGTTTTGGGTCAATTTTGAATGCAATGTTAGGTAAAGAATTGAGTTTGAGAAGTAGGTTCTTTACATGGTGAAGATTGAATTTTCGTAGCAAGTTCAGATTGGTTTGGGAGAAATTTTGGATTTTTGTAGTGGTTAAAACAGAGCTTTTCTTTGAGATTTGATGGGATTATGCTTGACCAAAAACATAATTACTTTTTAGGTTAAGTCTCCTCTTTTCTTTATTTTTGGTGTGAATTTTGATAGGTTTTATTAAGGTGAGGTGCAGACCTCCCAAACCAGTCATACCATCAGTGTGTATTAAACATGGAGTGCTTTACTTACTGAAAGTTCTTTTTCTTAATCCTTGAAATGATTATAGGATTAACACCCCTTTGGGCTGAGCAGTTTAAAAAACACATTATATATCTTAGAGGGTATCCATGACATTGGTTTTTTCAGTAGTAACCTCTGTATCTATGCTGTTTGTTTTTGAAGTGAGAAGAGGATGACGATTAATTTCTAATTTTGTACGGGGCTATGGTAAGTAATGGTTTAGTCTGTCTTTAGTAATGGGAGTTTGACTCAGCCCAGTAATGGCAGATCCAATAACCTGGTCTTTGAGCTGCAGCTTTTGGCAAGCTAATTGATTTCAGAGTGATGACGTCGTTATTCTATTTAGAACCTGTATGTATGCATGCATAATCTTATACAGTACTTTTTCATCATTAATACATTTCATCTTCATCTTAGGTAATGAAGGTATTGTTGTATATTTGTTGAATCTGATCATTTCCTCCTTATCTCCTGGTCTACAAAACTGTGCCAGACTGACATATTTAATGCACACAAATATGAATTGAGAAGGAATCAAACCTCGCTTGTCCATTGTCCATTGTCCATGTCTCCTGACTTGCAAAACTTTACAGATTTACATATTTAATGCGCACGATTCTGAATTGACAGGAATCCATTCTCAGGTACCCATATGGCGCTAATTTACAGAAATGTGTTTGCAGGTTCACTGGCGGTCAGGAGATTGCAACTTTCCTTGTTTCATGCGGAATCCTGTCCAAGGCTTGGGAAGAGTCACGTCTTGCAAACAGCTCAGAGAGTTATAGTCTAAATGAGTATGAAGGCGTTGCATATGTTGCCTTCTCTTCATTTCATAACATAGAAGCTTTCATTGTCAAAGAGAGTAAATATGGAGAAGACAATATACAAACTGACAACAAGGTCTTCTCTGCTTCCCTCAAGAGTAATGATGAGCAACCAGCCCGTGTCCATCAGGGAGCTCTTAAG
>ML780815.1:441408-466714 GCA_009831015.1 Picea engelmannii
CGCACTTCTGTAATCCTCCCATTTAGATGCAAGTACCCCGTTGAGTCCAAGATTTGAGACCTCAATCCAATAAGTGCTTAGATGATCTGAAAAAGTATAGTTTCGAACTTGGAATAGAAAGGTGATCCCCTGAATCTTTAAAGACGAAATAAATTCAATAGAAAGAAAAGATTATTGACACAATCCCATAATACGATCCCTTCTTTCCTGGACAGACTCTCCATTACTAGGTTTCCAACACAACCAATGATCTAAAAGAGGTAAAGATTTTAAAATATTTCTCCAAACTGGTGATGATGATCCATGAGTTATTTTGACCAATCTAAACCAAGTTGACACTGAAACAAAAGGTAAATACTTGTCTTTAATGACTTTGTGCCAAATTCCCACTTTCGTCAACCCTCTCCACAAGGTTTTGGCCGCTAAGGATTTATGAATAAATCAAGATTTCTCAACCCCCAACCTCTAGCTTTCTTAGGCCTAGCAATAGTTTCCCAATTACATATATGCAATCGATTCCTCTCACTACATCCTGACCATAGAAAGGAGAAGATAAGCTGACGAAGTTTTACCAGAACAGAGTTGAGAATCGCGGCCATGGACATCCAATACATTGGTTGACTCTCCAAGACTGCCTTTATCAACACCAGTCTTCCACCAAGAGAAATCCAACGATTACACAAGTGGTCAATTCTTCTTTCAAACTTTTTAATAAGCCATCGCCAGTCCTCAGATTTGTAACAATTTGTCTTGAGAAAATAGCCTAGGTACTTAAAGTTTGCATCTATGGAAACCAAACGATACAGAAAAAGCTCTTTAAAAGCAAACAACCCCGACTCCTCCACCCCTGCCACATGGAAGGTGGAATTTTCCACATTTATCTCTAGACCCGAAGCATTTAAGAATGTCTTCAAAAGACCAACAATCACCTTTCATTCTGCAACATTATCTCTAGACAAAATCAATACATCATCAACGAATAGGAGATGTAAAATTTTAGTAATCCTAGCAACTTTAATTCCAGAAAGCTTTCCGGCTTCTTTTTCCTTTTTAAGGAGAATACTCAGACCCTCCATCATCAGTATAAAAAGAAGAGGCGTCAGTGGGCAACCCTTTCTAAGGCCTTTGCCTCTTTGAAAAAAATCAGATGGTTCACCATTAATCAATATTGCATCAGAAATTGAGGTGACACAACTCATAATCTAGTTTGTAATGGATAAACCAAAACCCGTTTTAATCAAAATCATCATTAGAAACTCCCAGTTGATTAAATCGTAAGCTTTCTTAAGATCAAGTTTAAGAACGAGAGCCTGTTGATTCTTCTTTTTTATGCTATGGAGACATTCCTGTGTTGTGCCCACAACGTCTAGGATTTGTCTTCCCTAAAGAAAACCTAATTGTTCTTCTGCTAATCCTTTTGACAGAATACCACAACCTATTTGCCAACAATTTTGCAATAATTTTATAACAGAGATTACAGAGTGAAATAGGTCGAAAATCACCAAAAGAAGTTGGTTTATTCACTTCTGGGATAAGTACAAGAAAAGTGGAATTTAGAGCTTTTATAACTTCTCCCTTTCTTCTTGATTCCTCTACCATCCCTAAGAGGTCTTACCCAACCAACTCAAAAAAATGGATGAAAAATTCCACAGTCCAGCCATCCGGGCCTAGGCTTTTATCTTTTGAAAAGGCCTTTAAAATGCTCGACAAGTCTTATAAAGAACACAATCTCTCTAACAAAAGAGCTTCTTCACATGTTGTTAGCATTGAAAGTCACACTTTGACTGCTAAAGTGTAAGCTCAACACCCATCAGAATGTAAAAGATAATTTGGTTTTGAATAGGTGGATCAACAAGATGGAGAAAGAAAGGGAGAGGGCAACAAACTACAGATCAGTAGGGTACACCAATGGGCAATGGAGTCACAAATATCCCACTCATCTAAGTCACAAAAGATTCTTAACATAAAACAAGATTAAATGCTGATAGGTGGAATAAATGAAGAAGGAAAGCATAAGATAGAATGTTCAGTAAATAGAGATCCTCTCAATTCAATGAATCAACAAATACTTGAATATAAACAATGACTTATGGGAAAAATACAACAGATCCTTTGTTGCTTAGGGATCCATAAATCATTGACATCCTTTGATCCTCAAATATGCAATATATTGAAATAAGAAGAAATATAAAAGAAGAATTACAATCTGAAATCACAGCTCTCATGAGTCTCCAATAGCAGTAATGCTTACAATCCTAAAATTCCCACATGATTACAATTGAACACGCACAGAAAACTGCCTATTCCTACTCTGTCTAGCCTCTCTTGGCTCATCCCTCCCTTTTCTCCAAGAGATATCTCCCTCTTTAAATAGAACATAGCATCCAAATAACCTAAGATTTAGCTCCAGCAAAGGCCTCATGCATGAGGTGGAAACAATTTATTAATGACTTCCAACAAATTCCTGAAAATCAACAGTTTGTTGGATTTTTGTCTCTTTGAATGTTTCCACATATATCCAAGGCTTATATGTTAGAACAATATTGGTTTATACCTCAGCGTTTCATAAGTGGCGCTACCTAATATTTCATAGAGAATAGAATCTGCATTTCATTATTCATTTTGGCAAATGAATACAATTGTTATGGGATTTTTATTTGTTTTGGGGAAAATTTAAATTATATTGAGTTATTCCCAATATACAAGTTCAAGCATCAAAGCACCCACAGATTTATGCTACCGAATTTCATGGAGAAACACAGTCAGGCGCTACCTACAGGCGCTGTGTAATATTCTGGCAGAGGCTAAATTGTGCAGAGTTATTTTGCCAGTTTTGAGTCACTAATTTAAAACTTGGGTGATGAGTAGTTGATGATGTATTTTTTAAAAATGGAGGAGGTTTTTGTTCATAACATTTCAAATAACAAAAAAAATCTCTTAGTTTTTCAAAATGTGTTTTGGTTTGAGAGATATTGGATATAGAAGTAGGCATTGTATACTCTGCACAGTGGTGCTCCGTACTAATTTCCTGTAACGGTCATGGTTTTCATATTTGCCTTGTTGGGAGGTTGCCACATGTCAAGAGGGTTCGAATGACTTATCAAGGATCTTTTATATGTCAAGGGACACCTGCAACTAAGATTTAGCTCTAGCAAAGGCCTCATGCATGAGGTGGAAACAATTTATTAATGACTTCCAACAAATTCCTGAAAATCAACATTTTGTTGGATTTTTGTCTCTTTGACTATTGGCACCTATTTTCAAGGCTTAGAATCCAATGGAGGAGATGAGATTCAACCTCCTTAGGTTATTTGGATGTTATTTTCTATTTAAAGAGGGAGATATCTCTTGGAGAAAAGGGAAGGATGAGCCAAGAGAGGCTAGAGAGAGTAGGACTAGGCAGTTTTTTGTGTGTGTTCATTTGTAAGCCCGTGGGCATTTTACGATTGTAAGCATTACTGCTATTGGAGACTCATGAGAGCTGTGATTTCAGATTGTAATTATTCTTTTATATTTCTTCTTGTTTGAATATATTGCATATTTGAGTATCAAAGGCTGTAAGTGATTTATGGATCCCTAAGCAGCAGAGGATCTGTTGTATTTTGCCCATCAGTCATTGTTTATATTCAAGTATTTGTTGATTCATTGAATTGAGGGAATATCTATTTATTGAACAGTCTATCTTATGCTTTCCTTCTTCATTTATTCCACCTATCAACATATAATCTTGTTTTCTGTTAAGCAGCTTTTGTGCCTTAGATGAGTGGGATGTTTGTGACTCCATTGCCCATTGTTGTAGCCTACTGATCTGTAGTTTTCTGCCCTCTCCCTTTATTTCTCCATCTTGTTGATCCACCTATTCAAAACCAAATTATATTTTACATTCTGATGGGTACTAAGCTTACACTTTAGTAGTGAAAGTGTGACTTTCAGTGCTAACACCTGTGACCATGATAGGAAAAAGTCTAGCTAAAAAAGTCTTCTCTTCACTAATGATGCCTGTTGCTAATCCCAATTTTTTAAAATAGTTTACCACCTCCTCTTCTAATTCCTTTTGGCCCAACACTTCATGACCAGTCTCCATTTGAATTTCCCAAATCTTCTGACGGTTTTTTTGATCACTTGTAAAGTGGTGAAAATACTTTGTATTTCGGTCCCCACTTTTTAACCAAAGCACCCAAATCCTCTGTCTCCAGGTGTCTTCATCCGCTGCTATGATCTTCAATCTTTCCAATTCCTTCTCTTTTATCATACCTGCCAATGCCTCATTGTTCAAATTTTTGAGGGATGTTTGGTACAACGATTGTAATTCCACTTCTAATAGACCCAATTATTGAGATTAAAGGTTTTTGAACCTTGTTACCCACCTCTTTATAGCCGATTTTAAACTGTTTATCTTTCATACCAGTCTTCTATGCAATCTTGATTCCTGCAAAAATTTTCCATCCTTCCAAACTTCATTAACTATCTGTGAAAATTCTTCCTCCTGTATCCAGCCATAATTTAATTTGAAAGGATAAATTTTTCGTTGGAAGTTTCCATCTAATTGAAGAAGGACTGGAGCGTGATCCAAGATAAAAGGATGTGCCACCCAAGCATGATATCTAGAAAAAATCCTCAACAGGTCCGCTGAAACAAAAGTCCTATCTAGTCTCTTCATGATACTATCCACACCTTTTCTTCCATTTTGCCACGTCGACACCACCTCATCTGACAATATGTCCAGTAGAACTCCTTCGAAAAATAAATCTTTTAAGAACAATACCAATGGATCGGGAAGATCTCTATCTCCCCAGATTTCCCTTTCATTCAAAGTGAAATTGAAGTCACTCGCAACTATCAAATTTTTAAAAGACAAGATACCTCTATCCCCCGGTTTTTTCCAAAAAAAAAAATTGTCACTGCATGGGCCATACACGTTTAAAAACTATAGTTGCACCTTTAGCTCTAGAATGATACCTGTCACAAGTAAACCACCACAAGAGATATAAGGTTTGAGTTCGAACTTTTCGAGATCCCATGCCACCAACAAACCCCATGATTTTCCCACAAATCTTACAGTAGCTGAATACCATGATAGTTTTAGTTTCGATAAGAAAATTCTTTCCCTTGATTCATCAACCAAAGTATCCTGAAAGAAAATAATGTCAGGTCGGTTTAAAATAAAAAGACAATGTACCGAGGCCAGTTTATGGGATCCCCCCACTCCCCTAATATTTAGGGACAATAAGATCATGATTTAGCGTGTGCTAGGGATTTAATGCCTCTAAGCACCCCATGATCATGTTCAGTCGAAGATAAGACGACTGAATCCTTTACCGAAACCTCAACTCGCTTCTGAGCACTACGGGTCTTTATAGGTGAGATTTCATATCCCAGACCCCGTGACCAGGAAAAACCCTTAGCATCTGAAACGAGTTGCCCTTCCCTGGGAACAATGATGGCATTAAACGAGGTATCCGAAGAGAAATCTTGAGAAATGACCGTCTTTCCCTTGAAAGTAGTCATAGGTTTTGGTTCATGAATCTCATGTAAAACTGGGACTAAGGAGTCTAAAACCAAACTAAGACTATAGTCACCCCATTCCATATCCCTTAAACCAACACTACGATGAAGATCTTGGACTGACGAGAAAAAGGCCACTTCAGTCCAACTTAGGAACCGTTCTTCACAACCAACCGAAGCCTGTCCCACATTTTTTCCCACTCCCAATGACACCAAAGAAGGCACATGCCCACCCCTCCCTAAGTCACCCTCTAACTAAGGCGGCTCCACCACAGAAATAGCCGAGAGATCACCTAAAGGGTTAACCGAATAACCCAAAGACAAGAAAGGAGGTTCTAAAGAAGGGTTCTGCACACCATCCCGAGAATACTTACACCCCGTAAGCCATTGCTTCATACTCGAAAACAAATCTGGAAGGGAATCCAGTTTCGGAGAATCTGCAGGCTCCGCAGATTGAGAAGATAACGAACCTTGACCAAAAGACTTATCAAGTGAATCTCGTTCCCATGAAGAGAGTGAAACAAAAAGGGTGGGGCAAATTTTCCTTAACTTACTTGAGAAGATGAAGTATGTCATGTCGTTCTCAAGAGGCTCATCTCCGAAAAAACAGGTGTTATAACCACCCGACAACACTTCTGGAGGATCAGTGCTGATAGGTCTACGTAGCAAAGAGGAGTCGAACGATGAATCTTTTGGGAAGCCATCATGGCACTCACGATGAAGATGTTTTGTCTGTCTGCATCGGGTACACCAAAAAGGAATACCCAAGAAATTGAGTCTCTGGACTCTTAGCATCCCCCTCCACTCCAGCTCAACTGCTTCTGGAAGGCCATCGTGGATGTCAATCTCCACCAAAACTCTACAAAGATGTTTGTTCGATGCTAAAAGTGATTCTTCATCCACGACAAAAAACCGACCAAGTCCATTTGTAATCTCAGAGAAATCCCTTTGTTTCCACCACTGTAGTGGAAGACCAGGGAGCAAGACCCAAAGGTGGCATAGTTGAAAATAAACCTTTTAAGGGTCGAAGGTAATTCACCACCGTTTCAACATAATACTGCCACCCTCCACCACCCACCAAGAATCCAGTAACAAAGTGGCATCCTCAGGATTCCTACACTTGAAGCCAAACTATCCCCGGGCCAGAAAGAAAACCTTAGGAGAGTATCCTAAGAGCAGTTTCCACATTGTATCCACCAAAATATCAATGGGCACCTAGATGAACATGCGATCAAAAAACCTCCCAACAAGAATGCATAAATCCATCGAGCAAGCATCTTCCAAACCAATGTCAGAGCCAAGGATAAACCTCTTCTTAATTTTATTTAGTTTCCAGGGTTTAAAAACCCTCTGGTATATCCTACCAAATGGTGCTTCGTCTGCCTTAGAAACCAGTTCTTCTCCAGAAATTGGACCTCTTCTCTTCTATCCAGAAGAGTTTAGTCTAGAAACTTTTTTATCCCTTGCTCCAGATGGTCACTTTGTGCCTAAAAAAAACTCCTCCTAGTTGCAAGGACTCGACTGAGACAAGTAAGGTGCTCTAACAGTAGGAGATTGCAAGTCATTTTGTAAACCATTAAAAGCGGGGACCTCATTAAACAAGCCCACTTGTTTCCAGTCGGCCTCGTCTTCTTCACACATTAAGGCTATGACTCCAACTTCCGTCATGGTGAGTTCAGAGTCAGCCACATATCCATCCTCAAAATAAAACAAACGCCAGCTAAACACCTTAGAGACCGCTGAAAAGACATGGGCCTAACCACCACAAAAAGACTTGGAGTGAATAATATTTCTATTTCTATATAAATATCATTTGTATGGTGTCTTATTTTATTTTATTGGCAATTGAATGTAATTTGAATAGTTGTAAGGAAAATTGATACCCTTATAATGCAATGTTAGGTGAATAATTGAGTTTGAGTAGTAGGTTCTTTACATGGTGAAGATTGACTTTTCGTAGTAAGTTTAGATGGGTTTGGGAGAAATTTTGGATTTTTGTAGTGGTTAAAACATATCTTTTCTTTGAGGTTTGATGGGATTATGCTTGACCAAAAACACAATTAATTTTTGGGTTAAGCCTTCTCTTTTCTTTATTTTTAGTGTGAATTTTGATAGGTTTTATTAAGGTGAGGTGCAAACCTCCCAAACCAGTCATACCACTAGTTTGTATTAAACATGGAGTGCTTCACTTACTGCAAGTTATTTTTCTTAATCCTTGAAATGATTATAGGATTAATGCCAATTTTGGATGAGTAGTTTAAAAAACACATTATATATCTTAGAGGGTATCCATGACATCGGTTTTTTCAGTAGTAACCTCTGTATCTATGTTGTTTGTTTCTGATGTGAGAAGAGGATGACGATTAATTTCGAATTTTGTATGGGGCTATTGTAAGTAATGGTTTAGTCTGTCTTTAGTAATGGTAGTTTGATTCATCCCAGTAATGGAAGATCCAATAACTTGGTCTTTGAGCTGCAACTTTTGGAAATCTAATTGATTTCAGAGTGATGACACAATTATTCTATTTAGAAGTTGTATGTATGCATGCATAATCTTATACATTGATTTTTCATCATTAATACATTTCATCTTCATCTTAGGTGTTGAAGGTATGGTTGTATTTTTGTTGAATCTGGTCTTCTCCTCCATATCTTTTGATCTACAAAATTGTGCCAAATTGGCATATTTAATGCACACAAATATTAATTGAGAAGGAATCAAACCTCACTTGTCCATTTTCCATGTCTCCTAAGTTGCAAAAAATTGTATGAAATGGATTCAACATGTTGAAAAACCATGGCGCACTGGAAAAGAGTCATTTCGTAGAACG
The DNA here is from genome assembly GCA_009831015.1 of Picea engelmannii. Lineage (NCBI taxonomy): Eukaryota > Viridiplantae > Streptophyta > Pinopsida > Pinales > Pinaceae > Picea > Picea engelmannii. The sequence continues at coordinate 449,745 of ML780815.1, forward strand.
TTTAGACTACTACCATATTTAATGCACACGATTCTGAATTGACAAGAATCCTTTTTCAAGTACCCATATGACGTTAATTTACAAAATTTGTTTTGCAAGTTCACTACTGGTCACGAGATTGCAACTTTCCTTGTTTCATGCATAATCTTGTCCAAGTCTTGGGAAGAGTCAAGTCTTGCAAACAACTCAAAGAGTTATAGTCTGAATGAGTATGGAGGTGTTGCATATGTTTCCTTCCCTTCATTTTATAAAATAGAAGGTTTCGTCGTCCAAGAGAGAAAATATGGAGAGGGAAATATACAAACCAACCACAAGGTCTTCTCTGGTTGCCTCAAGGGTAACGCTGATAAACCAACCCTTGTCCATCAGGGAGCCCTTAAGTTGTTCCTACATATTATAGAGAATACGTATTTCCAAGGGAAGGTAAATTAATTTATTTATGTACAACTTTACAGATAAAGTGATCTTGGTTTCATAAAAAACGGGTTTACTTCTTCACTAATCATAATTGATATTTTTTCAAAAAAGGGAGAAGTAGCATTGTGTTGATGTATTCCATGATCGACCAGTTGCATATAATTTACATGGAATCTAAACAAAAGAGACTAAAACCCATTGTATTTGTGGGTCATTCCTTAAGAGGGGTAGGGGCAGGGGCATGTCTTTAGAACAATTAAAAATCATCATCTATAAAGTTAAAGACGATTTGCTATCAATGTCCTTAAAAAATGTATGATTCTAAGTTTCCTTCAATGTAATACATCACATTAGTTTAGCGTTCCTATCTTTGTGACAAAGGAAACACTTCATTGGATTTTTTTTTTAACTTGGCCAAAACTTCCATTTTGTAATGTCTCAAACATAAACCAACATTATCATTTGAAAAACATAACTTGAACTTGTAATGTGAAAAACAAAACCAAATGTTCTAATAACATGAGGAACATAGTAATGTTGCAATGCGATGAACATAGTAGCATCACAATATTACAAACATAGTAATGTCACAATGTGATGAACATTGCCTTACCATTGTAATCTGACAAATATAGCCCCGTTGTCATAATATGATGATCATAAGAATATTATCACAATCTGATAAACATGGCAATGTCACATGACAAACATAGTAACGCCACAATGTGGCATTACATTTCCCTATCATAGTAATGTGACAAACATAGCCCCATCGTCACATTGTAATGAACATAGCCATATTGTCATAATGTGACAAATGTAGCCTCGTCATCACGATATGATGAACATAGCCTCATCATTGCAACGTGATGAAAATCATGCCATCACTATGTGATTAACATTGCCCCGTCATTGCAATGTGACGAGCATAACCATCTTGTTGTAGTGTGACGATCATAGCCATATTGTCACAATGTGATGAACATGGTAGGATCACATGACAAACATAACAACGTCGCAATGTGATGAAAATTTCCCTAGGATCACAATTCCATGAACATGTTCTCATTCTCACATTGTGATGAAAATATCGATATTGTTGCAATGTGACAAACATAGCCTTATTGTTGTGTTACAGATGAATCCTCCTGCAGACAAGCAGATTCCCTCTTGGTATCTAGATCCCTAAAACCAAGATAGAAAGGGTGCTATCATTGGTCACTGACATCCTTTTAGATCTACTTAAGCTAATAAATGAAGAGGAAGAAGAAAAGTGTACCTCTTTAAATGGTGTTCTTCCTCGCAAAGTCTAAGTTGAGCTCCAATCCCAAGCTCCTCTATAGGTCCTATAGAACAAACAAAGATACAACAAGATTCCTATTCTACTAATGTTAGCTCAAATACAAATCTATCTACTGAAGACAAGTTCATGTGGAACAAACATAAACTTGAAAGAAACAGGCCAAGCATATATGTATATTAATGAGAACAAATGAAGAGTACTTACAATCCTTTGATGAAGGTGCAATAGCTTCTTCCAGCTCTCCTTGTCCAACCCCTTTGCTCAAGTAATCTACACTGATTATGCTTCAAAGGCATCTCACTTATGGGATCATAATTTTGGTGTAATTCTCAATCTCCATCTCTTACTGTATGTTTCCTATGAGATCATAGGTTTCATACCTCTAATCTTTTTATGTCCCTTTCACCATGAGAAGGCCTCCTTATATAATCTTGGAGAGGCCCAACCACTTGAGAGATATTTGGGATAAGTTGAGGATTCCTCTCCTTCAGTTGTGGATCTTCCCTAAGATCATGCCTTGAACTCATATTTGAATCCAACCAACTTCAGAGATTGAGGGGATTCTTCCCTGATTTATCTCAACAAACCAAAATTCGCTCAGGAAGGGTAGCGCTCCCCCAAAAGGGTGCATAAAGCATTTCAACGCTCCCATAAAGAATTCTACGGAGCACCAGTTCTCCCTGACAATGGGTAGGGGATCGCTGCCTTCCAAAAATTGTTTTTAAGTAGTATTTTCAGTGACAAAAGGCTTGTACTCCTTGTCAAGTGATTTCTCCTCTTCATAACCAGTCTTTGAGGTGTCTTAAGTGTCCTTATGATGTCGTTAGAGGCACGACATATGCAATATGGAAATATGATGTTTGCGACACTTGTGGTCAAGATGCAACACTTGCGGAAAAGATGCGACACTTACAACACTTGTAATGACGACACTTGCAACACTATTGAAGTGAGTAATTTTGATGTGTAACAGATCACCCCCCAAAGTGCGAAGTCAGAAGACGATGATGACTAAAGTACTTTGTAGACTTTTTTGAGCAAGGTTATGGATGTAGAGAGGCTGGAAAAAGATGCACACAACCATCAAACAAATATTATGACATGTTTCAAACCCAAGGCATGGATACCTATGCTTGAGTGATAAAGACTTTTTCAGGTATGGCCGCCATAGAATACACTACGGATCCATAATTATATTGACAAAAAGGTATAGCTACTAAACATAAAATGTGGATCTATACTTCCATGACATGAACTAATCGTAGCCATGAAAAATACATTGTGGATATATGCGATGACAAGACATAGCCACAGACCAATACAAAGTGGATCTATGTGACAATATATGTGTCAATATTCAAGAGAAACTCTGTCGCAACTTGGGTAAAGTATATATCAGAGTGAATGACTCAACCCAAGGTATTCTTACCAATCCCGATGTAGTACAAATATAACCATGTGAATAGATGTCCTAATGTCGAACATGGTAGAAACCACTTGATTATTGGTCAATGATGTAAACCATTAACAAGCGCGAGAGAAATCACCATTGATGTCAATGATTCCCAAGGTACCCTAGTACATTCCAATGAATGTGAATAGATGAGCTGAAGTTGAACATCCATGGAATCATCTGATCAGAGGTCAATGATGTAAAACTACCATCGAACGTGAGGAGGCCCGCCATTGAGGCATGCAGGTCCCAAAGTACTAACTGGTTTTTAGTCTAGCTCCTGAATAATGTGTTGAAATCGACAGGAATAGACTCGTCGAAGGAGGGCCTTGATGTATCCCCCATAAATGACACATGACATACATAGATATGTAATTGGTAGATCAAATGAACATGCACTGACACATGTATTGAAATAGGATATTTGTGATGGTTGACTCTCGAGGCATATACTTCCCTTGAACACTGAGGCACAACAATAGAAACATGACATGGACTAAAACATGATGATGCAGTGGACACTGTGACTTTTTTTGGGTGACCCAAAGGAGTAAGAAAAATTAGAGGATTGGTTCAGTGCAGAGGTTTAGCAGATTGAAATGCGTGCAAAGATAAACTGCCATGTTCAAGGGCAACTGTAAGGTCACTAGTAAATTTCTCAAAAACTGCTTGGCTTGCTTCTTTCAATTTTTCCCCCATCCAAATAGACGAGTACCTCTTTTTGGTTTAACGAGCTCGAGGATGGTAACACATGCTCGATATAACTCACCTTCGGTAAGTTCCTCTTCCCTTTTTAAACGAACTGGAAGAAGTAAGGGTTCGATCCCGTATGGGCCCTTCAATGTATGATCGTTTAACAAGTCCATAGAAGGTAAAATCGATTGTTTTTCATATTTAGAGAGTCTGAAAATGACTTAAAGACGACTCCAATGTGGTCCTTTTTCATAATATTAGTCTCGTGAGGCCAAAAAAGAGATAAATTATCACTCGAAAGATGCCCTTTCAAACCTTTTAACGAGTGGGAAAGGAAGCAAGATCACTTGACAATGTTTTCATGTTTAGAGAGTCTGAAAAGAGCTTAAAAATGACTCCAAGGGGTTCCTTTTTCATATATCCTTTACGAGTCCAAAAAAGTGATAAAAGTCTACTCGGTTACATTCTCGTGTATTTTCGAGAATGAGAAAGAAAAAATACTAATCTCAGTATACTCTGCCCCCAACTTGAAATCTAGTGGCATAACTCAAGAATGATCATCAAAGGCTGGAGACATGCCCCCCCAAGCTTCAATTCATTCACCGACTTCAAGGTTGTCACCAATTTCTGTAGTAGATGGAGAAAAAGGATAAGGGTGGATGAAATAAAGGTTCAAATACGAGACCTAACGAAAGACTCGAATCGACATCTACGAGATCCAGCAAAAGATTCGACCTGACAGGAGAGGTGACTGTGTCATTTTTTAATGAGCTTGACACAGGAAAAGAAATATGCTCAAGGCTCTGGGTTCAATCCCTAGATTTCTGTTTCATTTTTTAACGAGCTTTCCACAGAGAGGAAAAATAATGCTCGTGGCTTCTGTGTCATTTTTTAATGAGCTTGCCATAGAGAGGAAAACTATGCTTGAGGCTCCGGGTTCAATCCCCAAATTTTTGTTTCATTTTTTAACGAGCTTGACACAGAGAGGAAAAGTTATGCTCGTGGCTTCTGTTTCATTTTTTAATGATCTTTCCACAGAGAGGAAAATCTATGCTCGTGGCTTTTGTTTCATTTTTTAATGATCTTTCCACAGAGAAGAAAACTATGCTCGTAGCTTTTGTTTCATTTTTTAACAAGCTTGCCACAGAAAAGAGAAAATATGCTCGTGACTTCTATTTCATTTTTTAATGAGCTTGCCACAGAAAAGAGAAAATATGCTCATGACCTCTTCTTGATCATGGCTTCCAAGAGGATAATTCTATGGAAGAAAAACATGTCAAGGGACAAAATTTGGTCATGGCTTCCAAGAGATCTTCACTGGATGGAAGAAGAATGCTCTGGAAGGAATACACGTCGAGGGTCTCGTCAAGGGTGAGGAGATCCAACTCCAATAGCCCTACCGAATAGATCACCATTTCAACTACCGAATCCAAATCATAAGAAGTTGAAGTCATGGGAGACATCGCTACATAATTGACCTGTGGCAGGGGTGATACCGACTGCATATAAGACCCATTTAGGGAGGTCATTGGGTGGATGGTCAAGTCAGGGCCAAAAAACAAAAGTTGATCAACAGTCACCATTCTTCCATTGTGCGGGAAAGATATCACATGGAAAAGATTTGATACAATAGCTTTCATGGCATAGACATAATCTCACCCAAGGAGTAAATCGAAATCCAAGGGGTCCTGGACTACCATAACATCAATAAAGACTGTTTTCCCTCCCAAAGTTACCAAAAACTGAGGAAGGATCCCTAAAGGGTGGCTGGTTCTTCTGTTGAAAGAGAACAAATTATGGGTAACCGACACAATCTTAGGATAACCCAAAGCTTGCCAAGCAATAGAGGAAAAAATGATAATGGACGAAACTTCATCTATTAGTGTATGAGGAAAGTCTCGACCACAAAATTTTACTGTAATATTGAAAGGCATGTGAGAGGGAAGACGAGGTCTAGTTATTACACCACAATAAAAAAGGATGGCCTCATTACTTGGAAGGGTTTTCACAGGAGAAGGAGGAATGCCCCCCGGCATGGTCGATCCTGTTTCAACGAGAAAAACGTGGGCATAATCGGGTTTACTCTCTAACGGGAGAGTAGGATCGATCAATGATGAGATCAGATCGACCATCTTGGCACTCTTCAAAGGAAGAGTGGGATTGACCAATGATGTAACCGAAGCAACCACTTTGGCACTCGTCATTGGAAGAGTGGGATTGACCTATGATGTAATATGAGAAACCACTTTGGCACTCATCAGAGGAGGAGTGGGATTGATCGATGAAGTCACCAGAACAACCACTTTGGCACTCGTCAGAGGAAGAGTGGGATTGACCGATGATGTAATTAGATCAACCACTTTGGCACTCTTCAGATGAAGGGTGGGACTGACTGAGGAAGGAATTGGATGAATCACTTTAGCACTCTTCAGAGGAGGAGTGGGATCGACCGATGAAGTAATCAGAGCAACCACTTTGACACTTCTCAAAGGAAGAGTGGGATTGACTTATGATGTAATCGGAGCAACCACTTTGGCACTCTTCGGAGGAAGGGTGGGATTGACCAATGACGGGACTGGATAAATCACTTGGGTCTCACTTTCCATATGAAAAGTGGGGTTGATCGATGACAGAACTAGATCAACTACTTTGGTGAGTGGTTCAACCGAGGATGAAACTAGATTGACCACCTGATCAACCGGATTGACCGGGGATAGAACCGGATTGACCATTCCATCAACTAATGATGGGTTGGGGGAAAGCCTATGATAACCTTTTGGAATTTGAAGTTTTTCCAAAAGAGAAGAAGGCTTGTCCATACAAGGACAAAGGTGAGAATAATGATCACCTTTGCATAACATGCAAGGGAATTTGATAGTTATCTTCTTCTTACCGACCTTAATGTCACTAGTTGACGGGGCATCACCAACATGACTAGCAGAGGCTGATGATATGGAAGACCACATTTCTAAGACCTCGGGAGTACCAGGGAAATCCCTCAGAAAATGGTCACCCTTACAAATACTGTAAGGGAATTTGGGTTTTAGATTCTTCGTTTTAACCTTATCTACCTTATCAACACTCCCAATACTGTTAACAATAGCTGGTTGCTTAGATCCAACATTTGATGTAGTTGGAGGCTTGGTCCCTTTATGGTTCTTCTTCTTCTTCTCTTTCTGTTTCTTCTTCTTCTTATCAATCTGGCTACTCGCTTGAGAGATTTCACTAGGCGAAGAAGGAGAAATGGAAGGAGACCTAACGGGAAAAGAAGGAGAAAGTTCGACATGAGGTTGATGTGTGGGTAGTGTACTTACATTTGAAGCACCTGCATTTGAGATGACCGGAGTGGAAAACAACCATACCGGTAACCCAATTGTGAGACCTGGAAGGCTCAAAGTAGCGATGTAAGGAGGACCAACGTTTCCATAAGAAGGAAAACAAAGGGTTACCTTGGCAAAGGGGTTCCTTCATTGGTCATTCCGGGAACTGACACCATAAAAATAAATCTCCAACCTAAATTCTACTAGGGAGAACAAATAACACATGCTAAAAAATCTAGTAAGCAAGCAAGCAAACAAAACCTTCTCACAATGAGCACACTAGTTGGTGATGAAATCCAACATCGCAGGAACAAAGTAAGAAGGGGTTGAGATAGAGCGGGTGGAAAAGTTACGCCGATGACCTGCTTAACGAACTTACACCCTGGTGCAATCTCCCACACATAATCATGGGTATACCCTCCAAGGAGCCCGAGTGAGTCTGGCCAACGTCAATTCCAGGTATCGTGAAGAATTTCCCCTCCATAGTCACCTTGTGTAAAGACCCTAATGAGATAGGCCACTAATATTACTAACTACAATAGTGATGCCTGGGGAAACAGTCAACAATCTGATCCACACAGAAGGGTAGGGTATCTAGCCCGAAATCAACTTGAAAGTCTTCCATTCATCATTGTGGGTATACCTTCAAGCGACCCCCATAATATGCGCAATATCTACACCAAGACTAACAAAGTAGGGTGAGTAACTTTGCTAGTCTTAATGCGACCTCGTGATTGACCCTTGTGTGAGAAGGGATTCCCAGGACAAAATGCAGCAATTGGATTTTACCGCTCCCTAACACAAGATCCTATGTTTGTTTGAATCTTTGGAAAGTTATCTTTCACGCCTATTCCAAATCCCTACAACTAATCTAATGTAGGTTTGCTACCATAAAATGTAAAAATGTCTAATCAATTTTAGTTTAGCGCTTCATTTTTAAATATGTTGTTAATCAAAAGGAAAATGGCGTGGACAGTATGGTGTTTTGACCGACCTGAAATCTAGGCAAAGAGATGAATATGCAATCTTTTCATTTCGATGAAAACTATGCTACGAGAAGGAGAAAACATTCATCATTACAGATACACAATGTCCCAAAATGTCAAAAAACATGTAATTCCGCTACTTTAAATGAAAGCATTCAAGGAAGACAATAAGATGCGAAGAAGAATCCAAGAAAAGATAGGGAGAATAGAGAAACCATTCAAAACTTAATTGCTTGGGAAGATGACCTCAAATATCAAATGGAATGGTGCATAGACCTTTGAATTTCCTCACAAAATCTTGCACTCAGTCAGATAAATGAGAAGAAAACAGTAAGTTGACTCTAAATAAACAAAGACAAAGAGTGACTTCAAGGCAAGGAAAGAAAAAAGTCAAAATTCCAAACAAAAGTGATCAATTCTTATAAAGCAGAGTGTTTAAGGCCAAGATAAAGATAAACTGAGATGATAAGACCTTGAGCGAGTGGCAAAAGCAAAACTTGAACCTTAGAGAAAAAAACCCTAAAGGATTTTGTATAGGAAAGGGGCAGCGCTCTGGTGTAAGGGGCACCAGAGTGTTCCAACACTATGTGTGAGACTAGTAGGGTGCACCAGCGCTATGGTAACGAGGGTAGGGGGGCACTGGCCTCTAAAAATTCAGAAAAAATGCCCAGAAAGTCCAAGAATCAAGCAAACTCAGTCAATCAATTTGAAGGTGATGAAATCAAGAGCCAATTAAACAGATCCAAGAATCAAAGACAGTATGGATAAGGCCAAGAAGTGGGCAAAGGGCCAAAATAAGATCTAGGAAAGGAAACAAAAATCAGAGCCCATCCCCATCCCCAATGTGATGAACATAGCCTCATCATCGCAATGTGACTAAAATATCCTCATCGTCCTAATGTGATGAATGTAGCCATAATGTTTCATTGTGACACACATGGTATCATCACATTCTGACAAGCATAGCAACATCACAATTGATGAACATACCTATTGTTGTAATGTGATGAGCATTGTTCTATCCTCACAATGTGATGAACATAGGCATATTGTCGTAATGTGACAAACTTAGCCTCATCATCGCATTGCGATGAACAATGCATCATCACTGTAATATGATGAAAATATATGGATGTCATAATGTGAGAAACATTTTGAAATTTCGCAATCCGTCAAACATAACCTGTTGTCACAATGTGATGTATGCAACCCAATGTCTTATTGTGACAAACATAGCCCAATATTTCAAAGAGATGACCTATTTCAATGCAAAAATGTGTTTGTAATGTGTTTATGATGTGTTTAATTCATTTTTTTGTATGTTACATTTAATTCAATATATATATGATGCATTTATATTTATGTTGATTTTTTAATTACCTCTCATCCAACATAAATTATATGTGTTTATGATGTGTTTAACTCATTTTTTTATATGATGCATTTAATGGTGTATTTAATTCATTATATATGGTAGTGTCACATCATAATGTCACGAACATATCCCCATCGTCACATTGTGATGAAAATAGCCATATTAGAGCGATGTGACGAATATAGCCTCTTTGTCGCAATGTGATGAACATAGTGTTAGAAAAAAAGGATCGCAGAGTAATAAAATAAAACAAATGCGGAAATAAAACACAGAAGATACACAACACAATAGAGACACAAATATACGTGGTTCATCCAGCGTGGGCTACGTCCACCAGAGAAATTTCCAGGTCCTTCAGTTATTATTATCCAACAAATGAAGGGATACAACCTACAACACACCCTTTGTAAATGCCTATTATTTCTCTCATAGTCTCCTCACTCAGAATACAATATTCACAATGATACATAGCCGCAATACATTTCCCTCATAAAAGAGGTTTTCCTTCTAAGGAAAAAAACCCTAACATAACTTCTACAGTCATATCTGTGACCTTATAATGAATGGTCCATATTTACAATGAAATTAAAATATAAATTTACAAGGCAATTTTTCCTTTCGGGGCTTCGATCCCTAACCCCCTCCGGGGGCCCTCTTACACCCGAAACCCAAAAAGGGGGTAACCCCCCTCTCCACTCCCCTGCGTGGAGGAGTGTACATTCTTCCAGGGTGTAAAGTCTTCATGGGGTATAAAAATGGATGAAAACAAATACCTCTGAATCAGGAAGATAATCAGTCTCCACAACAAAAAATCTCCCACTTGGAGACTGATCTCAACAACTCCACCGTTGTTGTATATGTTGGACTATGATCCTTCTTGGACCTGGAAAATTTCTCATCTTCATCTTCATTCTTGAACACCAACTGAAACATCAGGAACTCAGTTTCTCCCTGGTTACTCCCTTTGTTAACATGTCTACATGATTCTGGCTAGTGTGTATCTTTTCCAACTTCAAATGTCCATCTTCCAAGGTAGATCGTATGAAATGGTACTTGAGCTATATATGCTTAGTATTATAATGGAAGGTTGTGTTCTTTGCAAGATGAATGACACTCTCACTGTCACAGTACAACCTTTTATTCTCTTTCTTCTTTCCCAATTCCTCTATAAACCTCTGTAACCAAATCATCTCTTTACTAGCCTCTGTAGAAACAACATAATCTGCCTCTATTTTTTAAAGTGAAACAACCTTTTGCAGTTTTGAAATCCAACTTACTGTTGTTCCACCTATAGTAAAAACATACCCTGTGGTGCTCCTCCTTCTATCTTTATCACCTGCCATATATGAATCAACATATCCCTATAGAATAGTGTCTAAACCTCCAAAACATAATGCATGAGTAGAAGTACCTCTCAAATACCTAAGAATCCAATTTACTGCCTCCCAATGTTCTTTAACTATATTGTTCATATACCTTCTCACAACTCCCACTGCATGTGCAATATCTGGTCTTGTACAAACCATCACATACATCAAGCTGCCAACTGCTGATGAATAAGGGACCTTGAACATGTATTCTATATCCTCCTATGTCTTGGGACACATTTCCTTAGTTAATTTGAAATGGTTGGCCAAAGGTGTACTAACTAGTTTTGCATTCTGCATTCTAAACCTCTCCAACACCTTCTCTATGTACTCACCCTGAGACAATGTCAATTTGCGATTTTCCCTGCCTCTTGTCATTCTCATACCAAGGATTTTATTTGTAGCACCCAAATCCTTCATCGCAAATGGATTAGCTAATTTATTCTTGAGCAAATTTATATCCTGCATATTAGACCTTGCAAAAAGCATGTCATCTACATACAATAGCAAGATAATATAGCTTCCATTTTCTAGCTTTTTAAAATAAACACAGTGATCAGAATGACATCTACTATAACCTTATTCTGTCATAAACCTGTCAAAATTCAAATACCACTGCCTTGGATCTTTATTTAGGCCATACAAACTCTTCTTCAACCTACATACCAAATTTTCCTTCTCTTTAACCTCATACCCCTGTGGCTATTGCATATAAGTCTCTTCCTCCAAATCCCCATGGAGAAAAGTTGTTTTTACATCTAACTGTTCAAGATGAAAATATTCGGTTGCCACAAGATTTAAAATAATTCTAATTGAAGTCATTTTAACAACATGATAAAATATTTCATCAAAATATAAACCTTTCTTTTGTACAAACCCCTTTACAACAAGTCTAGCCTTGTATCGATTTATTCCTCCATCTTCCTTAAACTTGTAAACCCATTTATTATGCATTTCTCTTTTTCCTGCAGGAAACTGAACCAAGTCCCAAGTATGGTTATTTACCAAGGAATCCATTTCCTCTTTCATTCCTTGCTCCCATTTATTTTTAGTGTCTGCCTGCATTGTCTCTTCATAACATTCTGATTCACCAGAATCAATTAACAATAAATAATACAATGAAGGAGAGTATCGTTCAGGGGGTCTACTTAACCCAGTAGATCTTCTAACAACACTTGCAGGAGTTTGAGGTACCTGCTGATCCTTTTTTTGTACATTTTGTTTTTCTAGTACCTTTGGAATTTATTTTTCAGTGATCTCATCAAGCACTGTGTTTTCTAGTTTTTATTTTTCCTGTTTCTTTCCTTGAAATTGATATCTGTACATGACCTTCTCATTGAATATGACATATCTACTCCTAATGATTTTGTTATTTTCATAATCCCATAAGTCATAACCAAAATCATTAACATTGTATCCAATAAAGGTACACTTCTTGGATTTTGCCTCAAGCTTTGTTCTATTTTGTTTATCAATATGGACAAATGATTTACAACCGAAAGTATTCAAAAAAGAATAGTTTACCTTTTTACCTGTCCATGCCTCTTATGGAATTATACCATCCAAAGAGCTTGAAGGTCCTCTGTTTATTAAGTAAACAAAGTTATCTACAACATCTTCCCAGAACTATAAGGGAAAACCAACGTGCAATCTCATACTCCTTGCACGCTCCATGATTTTCATGTTCATCCTTTCTGACACACCATTTTCTTGTGGTGTTCATGGAACTGTCTTCTCTCTACGAATTCCATGGTATGAACAATAATAATCAAACTCCTTGCTGAAATATTCACCTCCATTGTCTGATCTGAGACACTTCAACCTTTTTCCTATCTCATTCTCAACCAAATATTTCCATTTCTTAAAAGTATCAAAAACATCATATTTTTGTCGAATGAAATAAACCCGAGTTTTTCTAGTTGCATCATCAATAAAAGTATCATAATAAAGAGAGCCACCAAGAGATGATACTTGATCAGGTCCCCATACATCTGTATGCACAAGCTCTAACCTTTCACTCTTCTTTTCTTTTCCAACTCTGAGAAATCTGACTTTCTTCTGCTTTCCATAAACACAATGCTCACATAAATCTAAATCAATTTGTTTAAGATCTGTCAACAAATTTCTTTTGTGAAGTATCTGCATCCCCTTCTCACTCATGTGTCCAATCCTATGATGCCACATTCCAATATCCACTCATGTAGAAGCTAAATTGATAGAAGGGTTAGTATTACCGGTACAAAAATACAATGTACCTGCCTTCTATCCTTTTGCTATCACTAATGATCCTTTGGTGACCTTCCACACCTTATCTGTAAATATAGATATACAACCTTCACTTGGCCACTACCTTGTTGAAATTATATTTTTCCTTAGATCTGGAACATGTCTTACCTCTTTCATCAACCATTAGTTTCCATTCCTTTTCTTTATTTTTACCTTTTCTCATTCCAACAATTTTGCATCTTGCATCATCACCTAAATGAACCTGTCCAAAATCACCTCGAATATAACCTAGAAAATGTTTCTTATGGGGTGTGGCATGAAATGAATCCCTTGAATATACTACCCAAGACTCAGAAATATTATTTACAGAAAGAATCAAAGCATCTTGTAACACATCACCTGTTACATTTGCTTCCTGATTTTTCTCCCGCTATACATCTCTTTGTTTCTTTGGAGATCTGCATTCTTTCTTCATATATCCTTTCTTCCCACAATTCCAACACTCTATCTTTCCAAATATGGATTTGGATCTTCCTTTCCTAGAATTCCCATGGATCCCTGAGCCCTTTCCTCTATCCTTTTGTCTTCCCTTGTTCTCCATGTTCAACACATTACCTGATGCCTCACTTGTGCTTTTCTATCGCATTTCCTCACTAAGGATAACACCAACAACATCATCAAATTTCAAATTATTTGAACCATAGACAGAGTGACAACCATGACCAAGACGTTCCAAATTTCTGGCAATGAGCACAAGATTAGAAGAGCCATGACCACATCATCAAAGTCCACTTTTACATAACTTATTTGATTAGTAACCATATTGAAATCATTTAAATGATCTGCAACAAAACCACCTTCTGACATCTTCATATTAAATAATCTTTTCAATAGAAATACCTTATTGGACACCGAGGTTTTTTCATATAGTTTAGCCAATGCGTCCATCAACTCCTTCGTTGTCTTTTCTTTTGAAATATTGAAAGCCATTGACGCTACCAGGCTCAACCGTATCATTCCTAGTGCCTTTCTGTCAAGAAATTCCCATTCTTCGTCCTTCATTGCCGTCGGCTTATTTTCCATTCCACCCAATGGTTCTGATATAAATAATCTTCCATCTGCATCTTCCATAACTGGTAGTTTTGGTCACTAAATTTCTCGACCCTAAACTTTCCATCTTCCGCCATTTCTCCCACTCGAACTAGGAACCCTCTTTTCCTACGAGTTACCTTTTTCTCTGATACCAATTGTTATAAAAACAGGTTTACAGAGAAATAAAATAAAAAACGCGGAAATAAAACACAAAAGATACACAATACAATAGAGACACAAATATATATGGTTCACCCAGTTTGGGCTACGTCTACTAGAGAAATTGCCAGGTCCTTCCTTTATTATTATCCAGTAAATGAAGGGATACAACCTACAACACACCCGCTATAACTTCCTCTTCTTTCTCTCACAGTCTCCTCACTCAGAATACAATATTCACAATGATACATAGCCACAATACATTTCCCTCATAAAAGAGGGTTTCCTTCTAGGGAAAAAAATCCCAACATAACTTCTACCATCATATCTACGACCTTATAATGAATGGTCCATATTTAAAATGAAATTACAATATACATTTACAAGGAAAATTTTCCTTCGGGGGCCTGCTTTCCCCGGGACCTCGCAGAGGGGGTAACCCCCTCTACACTTCTGATCCGAAAATCGGATTCAGAAGCCTATCAGGGCTTGAAAAATGCTCAAAAATGAAAGTGCTCAGAATCCGACGAAACCAACACCATTGCGTCCGACTCGTCTTCCTGATTCTGGTGGTATATTTACTTTGTCAAACGGAGTCCGTATGGAGAAGATATCACATTCTGTCCGCCAAGTCAAACAGGCAAAAATTTGGGATGCTGACTGTACCTGTCCATACAGTCCGTACAGGACACGTGTCAGTCCGTACAAGACACGTGGCAGGTCCATACAGGACATGTGGCAGGTTCGTACGATGACACATGGCAGGTCCGTACAGGACACGTGGCAGCCTCCTGCAGTGACACGTGTCAAGCTGATTTCGCATTTTTGGCGCGCAGTTGGACCAATCCTAAAGTGACACGTGTCACCACTGGAAGGGTGACACGTGGCACGGATGACGTTAGCAGATGACGTGGCATGATGACTGGATCGTACGGCTTCCGACGTGGTGCTGACGTGGAAGGGTTGACTGGGCATATGACATGTGATGATGTGGCAAGCGGTTATTGGTTTATTGACGTGGACGAATCATCGGTCGCCACGTGGCCCAATCAGGGGCTGCCACGTGGCACCTTGGTTTTAGTCAATGAGGGCTATGTTAAAAGTTTTTGGAGCCCGGGGGATTCGAACCCCAGACCCCCCCTCTGCGCTACGCCTTAACACCGTCCGCCCGACCGTTACACCATTGTATGTTGCTTGTTATATGTACGAATTTAAATTTATTTAAGTTTAAATTTGGTGTATAATGGCGGGGGGTGGGGCCAGGGCTTAGCCCCGACCCTGATTATATACATTGTAATGTTAATCGTTGGTGCGGAGTATTATGTAAAACCCACAGTCATATCAATATATCACATGACTGTTCCCTTTATGCAACGCGCGTGGGTGTTTTAAGTGTTGTACCCGTGGTTTAAAAGTTGGTTGTAACGGTTATGGTTGGTGCATAGCCTGTGGCCCTATGGGCAGTCACCATGTGAACGGTGCTAGCGATAATACAAAGGGGGCCAGCGCTTAGCCTATCGGCTAGCGCATGGCCATATGGCTGTCTAATATGACCAAGAGCACGCCTTTGGGGGGCTGCACCCAGTATTTAACCATATTATATAGTTTAAAAGTGGTTTTTCAACCAATTGTGGGTTTTTAATATTAATTAGCCCCTTTTTAATGTAATTAACTCATCTTTGGGAGTTATTGGGCATTTTTAGAACCTAAATTCGTGGAGGTCCCAACTATTTAACCAAGGAAATTTTGAGGCCAAGAGGACAGATTTGGAGAGCAATCAGAGCAGAGATGTTGAGAGGAAGCCAAGTCAAAGCCAGTTTGAGACAGGGAGACCGTTGAGGAGGAGATGTTGTCGGACGATTTCTGAGAGCTCCGGGCATCCGTTTCGCGTGCCGTCTTTTGTGCATGATTCTAGAGATCTGGGAAAACATGACCAAATCAGCCTGGAAGCCATTCAGCATTGTAATGATGTACCATTGAGATTTTGAAAAGAAATAAAGTAGCCTCCCCCACAGAGAAAAGGCCCGGAGACGTAGGCAAAGTTGTGCCGAACTCCGTTATCAACCTGTGTATTATGGTTTGCTATTTTTCATTGCATTTCAGATCTACATATATGTCTATGGCTGTATAATTCCTTTTCTATTCTCGTTCTTTCGTTAAGTTTCTCAATGGTTAATTAATGCATGCAAATAAAACTCAACCATAAGTCATTCGAAAAATCCTGACGGATCAAGTGGTATCAGAGCTAGTTGACGTTTGGATTTGAGTTTTGCATGTTAACCAGGGAAAAGCTACAGCGTGGTGAAGGCGATCTTGTTGCAGAGAATCCATTAATTGGATTGAGAAAAAGAGCTTCTCACAGCGATAAGATGGCATCGGAAGAAGGGATTTCTCAAGATGAGAAAGATTTCCGGAAAACATTCTTTGCCATGTCGAAGATGGTGCAAGTTTTGTACGAAGATTACTTGGAACGAAAGCGTCCAGTTTTGGGTAATTCTTCAAAAGGAAAAAGTGAAGAGGAAGAGGACCAACCTCAGATTCCTCCTTCACCTCCATCAACACCTCCTTCTTCTCCTTCT
>ML780815.1:467209-478564 GCA_009831015.1 Picea engelmannii
GTGGACGAAGTAACTTGTGATGTTGTGTCGTTAAGAGAATGTGGAATGATCTTAGGTAGTCCATACTTGTTTGATCGTAAGGAAATCTTCTACAGAACAAAGAATCAATATCAGTTCACTAAAGCAGGTCATGATTATGTGGTTCAAGCTCATCGTGTTAAAACACTTCAAACAAGGGAACAATTAACAAATGTAGTTGTTTCAAATAAAGTAATTGATCTTAAGCAAGAACAAGATATGGTTGTTGAATGGAAAATCAATCATAGGTTGCTTCAAGATAAGCTCATGTCGTGCAGATATCTAAAGTATATCAGTTCATTTGCAGTCGTCTTTCTGATACTGTCATTAGCAATGTTTTCTACATGGATGATAGTTGCTTCAGTAAGATGTAACAGGGTTGCAATGACTAACAATATACTGTTAGTTGTCATGATTGTGTTACAGTTGATCTTGATGAGGCAGGTGCACAGGACAGAGTTCAGAGACAGAGAGCAAGCCGGGTGGCCTATCCCGAGCTTGTTGAGTGGTCAGTAACCTTTTGGGGACCAAAATCTCTTATTGTGGGGAGGTGTGATCCGAAAATCGGATTCAGAAGCCTATCAGGGCTTGAAAAATGCTCAAAAATGAAACTGCTCGGAATCCGACGAAACCAACACCATTGTGTCCGGCTCGCCTTCCTGATTCTGGTGGTATATTTACTTTGTCAAACGGAGTCTGTATGGAGAAGATATCGCATTCTGTCCGCCAAGCCAAACAGGCAAAAATTTGGGATGCTGACTGTACCTGTCCGTACAGTCCGTACATGACACGTGTCAGTTCGTACAGGACACATGGTAGGTCCATACAGGACACGTGGCAGGTCTGTATGATGACACGTGGCAGGTCCGTACAGGACACGTGGCAGCGTTCGGCAGTGACACGTGTCAGGCTGAATTGGCATTTTTGGAGCGCAGTTGGACCAATCCTAAAGTGACACGTGTCACCACTAGAAGGGTGACACATGGCACGGATGACGTCAGCAGATGATGTGGCATGATGACTGGACCGTACGGCTTCCGATGTGGCGCTGACGTGGCAAGGTTGACTGGGCGTACGGCATGTGATGACGTGGCAAGCGGTTATTGGTTTATTGACGTGGACGAATCATCGGTCGCCACGTGGCCCAATCAGGGGCTGCCACGTGGCACCCCAGTTTTATTCAATGAGGGCTATGTCAAAAAAATTTGGAGCCTAGGGGATTCGAACCCCTGACCTCCCCTCCGCGCTACGCCTTAACACCGTCCGCCCGACCGTTACACCATTGTATGTTGCTTTTTATATGTACGAATTTAAATTTATTTAAGTTTAAATTTGGTGTATAATGGCGGGGGGTAGGGCCGTGGCTTAGCCCCGACCCCGATTATATACATTGTAATGTTAACCGTTGGCGCGGAGTATTATGTAAAACCCACAGTCATATCAATATATCACATGACCGTGCCCTTTATGCAACACACACGGGTGTTTTAAGTGTTGTACCCACGGTTTAAAAGTTGGTTGTAATGGTTATGGTTGGCGCATAGCCCGTGGCCCTATGGGCAGTCACCATGTGAACGGTGCTAGCGCTAATACAAAGGGGGCCAGCGCTTAGCCTATCGACTAGCGCATGGCCATATGGCTGTCTAATATGACCAAGAGCACGCCTTTGGGGGGATGCGCCTAGTATTTAACCATATTATATAGTTTAAAAGTGGTTTTTCAACCAATTGTGGGTTTTTAATATTAATTAGCCCCTTTTTAATGTAATTAACTCATTTTTGGGAGTTATTGGGCATTTTTAGAGCCTAAATTCGTGGAGGAAGTTGGAGATGGATAACCAACTTCCCAACTATTTAACCAAGGCCATTTTGAGGCCAAGAGGAAAGCTTTGGAGAGCAATCAGAGTAGATATCTTGAGAGGAAGCCAAGTCAAAGCCAGTTTGAGGCAGGGAGACCGTTGAGGAGGAGATGCTGTCGGACGATTTCTGAGAGCTCCGGGCATCCGTTGCGCGTGTCGTCTTTTGTGCATGATTCTAGAGATCTGGGTGAACATGACCAGATCAGTCTGGAAGCCATTCGGCATTGTAATGATGTACCATTGAGCTTTCGAAAAGAAATAAAGAAGCCTCCCCCACAGAGAAAAGGCCCGGAGACGTAGGCAAAGTTGTGTCGAACTCCGTTATCAACCTGTGTATTATGGTTTGCTATTTTTCATTGCATTTTAGATCTACATATATGTCTATGGCTGTATAATTCCTTTTCTATTCTCGTTCTTTAGTTAAGTTTCTCAATGGTTAATTAATGCATGCAAATAAAACTCAACCATAAGTCATTCGAAAAATCCTGACGGATCAACTTCCCTGCATGGAGGAGTGTACATTCTTCTGGGGTGTAAAGTCTTCATGGGGTATAAACATGGCTGAAAACAAAGACCTCTGAATTAGGAAGATAATCATGCTCCACAACCAACACATAGACTCATCATCACAATGTGACGATAATTGCGTCGTCGTCCTAATGTGTCAAACATAGCCATAATGTTGCATTCAAACAAACATAGTATCATCACATTCTGACAAGCATAACAATGTCACAATGTGATGAACATACCATTTGGTCGAATGTGATCAACATTTCCTCGTAATCACAATGTGATGAACATATCCATATTGTTTCAATGTTATGAACTTATCCTCATCATCGTAATGTGATGAACAATGCATTGTCATCACAATTTCATGCAAATATCCCAATGTCGTAACGTGAGAAACATTTCAAAATGTCGCAATGTGTCAAACATTACCCATTGTCACAATGTGATGTACACAACCCAATGTCTCATTACGACAAAGATAGCCCAATATTGCAAAGAGATGACCATTTCCCAATGTCACAATGTAACGAACATAACCCACTGCCAAAATGTGACAAACCTATTCCAACACAATAATGCATTTGTAATGCGTTTATGATGTGTTTTATTTCATTTTTTTATATGTTGCATTTAATTCATTATATATATATATATATAATGCATTTATATTTATGTTGAACTTTTAAATACGTCTCATACAACATAAATTATATGTATTTAATTCATTATATATGTGTTTATTTCCTGACGTCGCAGTGTGACGAACATAACCCACTGTCAGACTATGGAAAACCTATTCCAATTCCATAATGTGAGAAACAAAATCCCTTCTTCATAATTTGATGACCATAACCTTATGATGTCATGGGACGAACAAAAGTTGATTTCACAGTGTGACGAAGAAAATTTGATGTCACAATGCGATGAACAAACCATGATCATCATTGCGATACGATAGTGCCATAGTAAAATATGGTTAAACATAATCAACATGGACAATCATAATCATATCCACATGGTCAACGAAGTTCATCCATGAGCATGGTCAACCATAATAAACCACAGTAAACAATGGTCATGGTCAACCACACTAAACCATGGTGAAGGAAAACCACAATTAACCATAGTCAACCTTTCCTTCCCAAAGTCAACTAAGATCTACCAAAGTTAACCATTGTCATGGTCAACCATAGTCAACCATGGTCATTGTCAATTAATGTATTACTATATTAATACTTTAATAATGTATTACTAATTTTATAATGTATTTATTAATGTATTAATACTTTAATAATGTATTTATTAATGTATTATTACATTAGAAATGTATTACCAGGTCAATGTATTACTACCTTTTTAATGTATTATTAATGTATTACTTTATCACTACATTAATATTTTTTTAATGTTTTAATGTATTCATACTTTAGTAATGTATTGATTAAAAATGTATTTATGTATAAATTAATTAAATTAATACATTATAGTACACATTAATGTATTAATGTCTTTCATAGTCATGACAATAAAAAACCATGATCTCATGGTCAACCAGAATTAACCATGGTCATTTTGAATAAATGTATTAACGTATTAAAACTTTAATAATGCATTACTACTTTAATGTTGTATTATTAATGTATTACTTTATTAGTTTATTAATACTTTAGCATTGTATTAATTAATAATGTATTAATGGATTAGTTAATAACTACATTACATTATTATTGTATTAATATTTTAATTTATACAATTTGAGTGGGCTTAAAGGTTGAGAACATGTGTTTCCTCCTTCGAGGTCATAGGTTCAAATACATAGGGGGGTAGGGCATGTATATATCTGTAGAATTTAGTAGTCAAATCCCTACATGAAGGGGGTCCCTTGTCCCACAAAAATGGGGGTCTCATACACCAATTTGGTTGCATGGAAGGGGTCCCTTGTTTCGAACCTTAAAACTAGATTATTATTATTATTATTACTTTAATAATTACAATAATAATTATAATTATCGTTCAATTGTGGACCATCTTGTTACCTTTAGGATTATTGCATAGGAGTTCCACAATAATAAAACCAATATTTTTTGTTGTTTTGTTGACTTTATAAAATCTTTTGACATGGTTCCTAGGAAAAACCTTTGGAATAGGTTGGAAGAGATAAAAGTGCCTCTCAAGTTGAAGGCTATTGCAATAAGGATGTATGAGAACGTTATTGCTAAGTTTAAAAACAATAAGGGCTGGTCAAAAGAGATTAACTGCAATATTGGAGTCAAACAAGGTTGTCCCTTGTCCCCTACCCTTTTTGGCATTTACATTGACAAGTTAGAAGATTGCTTGGAAAAAACAGGTTGTGTCGGCCCTACTCTCACTGGTATAGTCATTAATCTTCTTTTGTATGCCGATGATTTTTTTCTTATGGAAAGGAGTCCCCATGATCTTGAAAACCAGTTAAGAATCCTCAAGGATTTTTGCTCCAATATGGGTATGACTGTTAATATTGATAAGACTAAGGTCATGATTATTAAATCCAGTAAGATCCCTTATGATACCTTCGTATATGACAACGACAACTTGGAGGAAGTGACTTCATACAAATATCTTGGAATTGATATTCACCACAAGCTCAATTGGAATTATAGCACTGAGAAAATGATTATTGGGGGATGAAAAACTTATTATGGGCTTGGAAACAATTGTAAATTAGCCGATCGTTGGAGTTGGGATAAGAAGAAACTCCTCTTTGAGACTCTTGTTACACATGTTATTATTTATGGATGTGAAGTTTGAGGATGTAGTATCTCTCGTGAATCTTGGAGAAAGATAGATAAAATACAAAAGAATTTCATAACCTATAATATCAAAATTAAAGGAAATACGCCCTATCCCATCCTCCTCTTAGAAACAAGCCTCTCCTCATTGAGAGCATGGCTATGACTAGATACCTAATGTATAAGAAAAATTTAAACAACATGGAAGACAAGAGGCTTCCTAAAATTGCTTCAAAATCGAGTCATAACCACCATTGACTCAAGCGAGGATGACATAAAGATGCCCAGTCTTGGCTAAACTATTGGGTAATTAGGGAAAACACCATTTTGCAGAATAAAGATACTATTAAAAAAGACGTCAAATCAAAATTTAAGAAGAAAATGTGGTGTGATAAAGAGTTAGAGGAAAAAAATTAAAATTAAGGTATTATAAGGATGTAATCAACCCTAATCTAGAAGATCAAAATTATCTATCTGTTTTTCCAAGTGTAAAGAAAAAAATAAGCATTGCTAAGATAAGAACAAATTCTCACGAGATCCATAGTGAAACTGGGCGTTGGTCAATTCCTAAAACGCCATGGGATGAAAGAGTGTGTCACCTTTGTGACACTAAGAAGGTTGAAGATGAAAAGCACTTTCTCTTAGATTGTCCATCCTATACCCATATTAGATCTCATTTTCAAAATATTTGTCACACTACCAACCTTCCTGACCTCTTAACTCAACAAAAGTATGGTGATCTTGGAAAGCTTGTCTTATTGTTTTTCGAGCACAAAAACAAAATTCTAAACAATTGCAAGTAATAACTTACCCTCTTAAGGTCTAATAGACCAATTCGTTCTTAGTGGACGTTAATCATCATCATCATCATTATTAATGTATTACTTTGTTAGTATATTAATACTTCTATAATGTGTTTATTGATGCATTTTATGTATTCATTAATGTATTTAATATATTATTAATGTATTATTTTATTAGTCTATTAATAAGTTAGAAATATATTAATTAATAATACATTAATGTATAAATTAATTAACACATCACTTTATTCATTTATCAATTAATTTATATGTTACTTTATACACTAATGTAAATTAATACTTCAATCTATATATTACATTAATCCATTAATATATTAATACATTATTAATGTATTAATACTTTGACTTATACATTAGGACAATGCCATTATATTACTACTTTATTAATGTATTACTACTTCATTAGTGTATTAATAATTTATTAATGTATTGATACTTTAATAATGAATTTATTAATGCATTTAATATATTTATTGAATTATTTAGTGTATTAACCATTTTTATCAACAACCAAGTAGATTTATCTTTTTTTTTTTTTCAAAAATGAAAATTTGCTTCAAAATTATATTAGAAATATATTCTTTTACATGGTAGTACACTTCAAATACAAAGACTGAAGTCCAAAAGATACAAAAAGCTTCAGTGAGGCATGAAAAAAAGAAACATTGCCTCCTTACATACAGTTCTAATATAAACCTTCAAAACAATCCAAAACTGGATGGGAGCGGGTAACCATTTTGGACATATTATTTCACTCCTATGCTCGGCACGAATATCTCTATGGGATAATAAAAAAATGTTAGCAAGTGGCTAAGAGGTTGCTAACATTCTTGTCTCATTAAATTTGTCTTATTATATCTGCAGTTATTTGTCTTATTATATCTGTAGTTTGTCGTGGTATATAGCATTCAATATGTTATTGATGGTTTATTATTTGGAGTTTGATCAAAATCATTTTGAGCATTTTTAAAAATATAATATTATAGTTTGATTTTTTTAATTTTTTATAATTATTTTAAAATATTTATTCATTGTTCAAATGCATCTTTTATTGCCAGCCACAGAAGAATCTTCAACGTCCTTTAATGAATTGACCCTTGCCTACCATATTCCATTTCGAACTAAACCCCAATTAATAATAGGGGAAGATCTTTGGCTTTTGTCAGTCACACATTTTTAACAATCATGGAAATGGGAGAATCACGTGGGTGCGTGAATGAAGGTTAGGTGCCTTTTGCACATTAATTCCACATTAATCACTCATTTACTATACTATATTAAGTTTTACCATTCCTAATACTTTGGATGCATGTCAAAAATAACTACAACTATTATTTTATTATCTCTGCATAGTAACAAGTATATGCTCTTAGGAAGCCTTGTTAAATTTATGCTTTTAAAATTAATCATTATTTTATTATCCCTGCATAGCTACAGATATATGCTGCGATGAAGCTTATTAAATTTATGCTTTTAGAATTAATATTTTGGATGTATTATTCTCAAGTTGCTGCGATGCTCGACACTATGAGATAATAAAAAAATGAACCCATGTGGCAGAGGTTGAATAATTTGTCTCAGCGCGTACCAAGACGGATTTTGGCAGATCAATGTAAAGACGGATTTTGGAAAATCAATGTAAATCGATTAAGATTAACCATTTTGGACATATTATTTCAACTTGCTCTGCATAATTAGCTTTATGGGATAATTTTGAGCACCAAACCCGATGTACCTATATAGGGAAATGGAAAGGCCATCCAAACAAGTTGTATGGGAGTGAGGAAAAATTTATTGTAACACCATTTTTTATCCATAAATATTCTCTAACAAGATAGGAAAAACTTGGTTAGTGGATGATGAATTCATAGATGGGAAATTATTCCCTCATATCAAACTAATGGTCTATATGGATTATCTTCCATTGGAAACAAGAGAAGTTGCGTTATCTTGGAAACCCATGTTCGAAGCCCTGGAGAATTCTACTCCCACCACTCTGTTAGACCTTATTTTACAATGAAAGGAAGTGGTGAAGTGAACCAAATTTCTGATCAGTGACGTGCACGAAAACACTCTTTGGCTAGACAAGGAATATCTCATTCATGTGCAAGACATTTGTTCTTTAATAGTTTTTTCGATGGAAGGATGGGATATAATAGACCCATTTCAAGGTGTTGGGAAGCATGGTTGGCCCAAAGGTGAACTGAGTTTGTATTAGCAATATGGGATGTGTCGAGGAGGACAAGAAGAAAATAAAAATAAGATAAACAATGACCAAGTACACTTTGTGTGCCAGTTAATTAGATCCAAGATTATGTGTGAGTATTCCAAGGGTGAATGCACCTTGGATACTATCTTAGTGGAAAAATTTAGCATTCAGGGCATTAATTTGAATTGATGCAAGTATGTGATGAACGAGTTGTTGCAGGCCCATGAAGATGGGCATGTCATTGCCTCCTACTTCTCACCTTCACCATGTGGAAATGGATGTTGTCGGAGGGTTGTGAATCGCATGCAATGTCAGGCATAAATATTATAGCACTACAGTGCGAGTCTTGGAGGATCCACAAGGACTCCTAGAACATTGCATCAATGATGTTGCATTTGCAAAATGGCATGACTAGATGATCAATGCCACTACTTAAATCATGCGGATTTCCCAAGAACTTGTTAATGCCCACTCGTGAAAATTGTTGTTTGTATGTCATGGGACAATACTTGTCGGGTGTATTTAGGGTGGTTGACCCTAAGAAGCTCACAATTTCTACACTCCCTTTTTATTTGATAGAGGACACTTTGGATAAGGAATTGTGTTCATTGATAGGAGTCAGAAAGTCACATATGATCACATGTGTTATCAACCAAAAGTTGTTCACCTACACCAAATTAACCAAGTTTACATAATTATAGAGTATGAGTTCTACTCATTTTATCTATTACACATCATTTTACATTGTGGTGACTTAAAAAAACACATATAAAACCCATTTTTGACCATTAATTCTTGGAATTGGAATTGTCCAAAAAAGAAAAATAAATAAATAAAATAAAGTGGTTATGCAAAAACCCTAAAAGAAATTGTTAAATTTGATACATTGAAATAATACTTTTTAATTATGACCATGTTAAGGGGTTAACCACTATTTTTCTTATAAATACCAAGATGCCTGATCCGAAATGGATCTGAACCAAGAGTGGGTAAGACTCGGAACCTGCAAGACAAAATTACAAATAATCAAGGTCATGTAAGCTATATTATACAATGCACGCGTAAAGTTGAATAAGACAAATGAGGATGTAAGAGGAACTTTTAAAATAATTAATTAAATGATGAAGATGAATACAAGAGAAGGCTAAGGAACGGGAAGCGAAGAGCCATGGTTGTTAGTCTTCCCTTACCTTCTACCTTTCCCTATTTATTTACTCTTGCTCATACTCAAAGGGATTTTTTGGGTTGAGGAGAGCATTGTTAAAACTCGCAAATTAACAATATTGAGCACCATTCGACTGGTTTCCCCAATTAAGTTCCAGGATAAAAATCATGCCTTAATATGTTATTTTTTCCTCTGTGTATTGTCGTTAGACTCTCCATTGTGTTTTATGATAGCTTGATGGTTATCCTTTAATGGAAACTCTATATGTTATTTGAGTGGATATGTGAATTTACTTTATGCTATATTGTATTTTTCTGCCTATGGGTTCGAAGTAGAGCCGAAAAACTATTTAATGGTAGCCTTTGTTGTCTAACATTGAGAATCCTTAACCAACTACCATTGTAAATTTTTCTTTCAATAGATACAGTTCCCATGAACAAATAAGCCAACCCAACAACTCTTAACTCCCTTATGTTCATCTATTTCGAGATAGGAGAAATCAATGGTTCCCATTTTGTGGTTGTTACTGTTTAAACCAAGAGTCTCTAAATTCGTTTTCAGAGCCATTGGGGGAATTTCTCTCACCCCTGGTCAAATTTTGTTTTATTGTTGGGGAGAATTACTTACTACTGAGCATTCCATTTCATAGATGGGAAAATTTTTAATTGCTAAGGAGAATTTCAATTTTTCGGGACGAATTTCCATTTTCTAGGCAAATTTGAACATTGTTGGTCGAATTTACATAGTCTGGGTTGTTTCTAGATGTGCATGGCTTGTTTTTAAATGTGCTTGGGTGTATTAGATGTTGCTGGGCATTTCTAAATGTGCATGGCCGTGAATTTGATGTTGTTGGGATGAATTTTTATGGCTTGGGAGAATTCATCATTTCTTTAGGTGAATTGATCCTCTTTTGGTCATTTCGTCTCACCCACACGACCATATGGGCAATACATAAACTGTGGACATGTCCTCTTTCTCTGCACTGTGGCTAGCAATAAATACAAATTTTTTTTTGCATAAGAACATGATAAGATAAAAGAAAAAAATATTATTTTTGAATCTAAACAGTTTGGCATTCATACAAGAGAAGGGAATTGACCATGACTAAGAATTGGCAGAGATACACACAAAGAATGTTCGTACGTTAAGAATCATGAGTTTGCTTCTTGAACACTGATGTTATAGATGATTGAATTCATAACACAAAAGTGTTTCACCTTCCATGCCTTGTTTCTCAACTTGGAAATTGTTTGAGCTACTGTATTGTTACCATTGGGCGTTAATACATACAATGAATCTGGTGGCATTGACCAAGTTGTAGGTTGTTGTTGGTGGAAATTACACACATAGGTTAGTTGTATCCATTCATGTGTAGAATATTTTCTGGAATCTCAAAGCCAAGAAACTGAAACACTAGAAACAGAGTTGAAAATGATTAGAACCATATTGATGAGTGGGTGGCTCCATTGTTGAGAGTTGGCATTGTTTTTCCATAGCACTCAAACTAGTGAAGCTATAATTAAGAAGACTTGGTTGACATACAAGACAATAGGATTTTAGAGTTAGATATTTGGCATTAGTTGGCTCATTGAGATCATTTTCATATGGTTTATTGTGTGTAGATCACGTGGATAAAGAAGCTAGATAATCCTTCTTACACAAAAGGCTTCACTGAGAATAGAGGCTAGTAGCCTTATTGAAAGCAAAGTCTAGTGTTGAAGATATATTAGAGAACACAAGGTCAATAGAGGCCTTGTAACCATACAAAATACCGAACACTATGTTGGTGAAGAGAGTGGGGTATGAGCCCCTTGATTACGGATCAAGGCCACTCCATTTTCATATCATCTATCTAAAGTGAATAAATGATGTCATATTTTCACTAGAATTCAAGAGCCCTATTTTCTTGATAGCATTTCTAGCAACAACCATAGCTACTTACAACCACAAGGAGAGGAGATCAACCACACACACTTGGGAAGAAAAAAGAACCCTCC
>ML780815.1:479949-493011 GCA_009831015.1 Picea engelmannii
AGGGAATTT
Organism: Picea engelmannii; assembly: GCA_009831015.1. NCBI lineage: Eukaryota > Viridiplantae > Streptophyta > Pinopsida > Pinales > Pinaceae > Picea > Picea engelmannii. The sequence goes on from ML780815.1 coordinate 479,959, forward strand.
TAGTAGCAGTTAGACAATGCTTAGGCTTAGGGGAGTTAGAAACAACAACAATTAATGGGAAGAGTGGGTTCCCTAGTTGAAGAAGTTAATGTTGACATGGTCCAACTGCACAGGGCTATGGGAGAGAACCAATACATCTTCACTTCTATTCAATATTGGATGGGCTTGCTAGAGAAAAGGAACAAGCATGTTGAGGAGATGCGAGAGAAAATCATGAAAATGAATGTAGAGGCCTAGGATGTTGTTAATCCTTTGCAACAAGATGTTAAATTTTCTAGAAATTCAAGCTATCGATGATTGATTGGATGTTGTTGGGTGCAGGATTGTTTTGGGAAGAAAGTCTATTTTGGTTGTAGGCCTATTTTTGGGAGAAAGATGTGTTTTGGGAACATGCCCATTTTTGAAGAGAAAGACCTATTTTTGGAGCGCGCGTAACAGGTGGCAGGAAAGCAGCAGGAAAGCAACATGTAGAAAAAGAAGGAAAAGAAGCATGCGGGAGGAAAATCAATGTGGAATGCATGCAGAAACGCCTAACTGTGTTAGGATTAGGATTTTTGACAAAGATTGTAATTTTTATAAGCCTATAAAGTAGTATAAATAAGGACCTAGGAGGTCTAGGTCGCAGTCAGTCAGTTGATTATTAAGATTTAGTTGGTTGGGAAGCCATTGATTGTAATACGTTTTGTGGTAAAGTCGAATAAGCTAGTCTTGGAGGGTTAGGTCACAGGCTGAGGAAATTGGTGTGATCTAGTGAGCCTCCCAGAGGGTACTTACCCTAATTTTGATTGTAATACTAAAGATTTATTGCGCGCATCGCAAGATTTTGTAGCAGAATAAATAAAAGAGAAGAGAAGCCAGATCTTTGTGGACATAGCCCTGGGAGGGGGTGAACCACGATAAACCTTTTTTTTAATTTGATTGATAATGAATGATTTACTTTTCTGTTAATCATTCGCTCAAGAATGAATGGTAAAAGTAATTATATCATCATGCATGCATATGTTTAAAGATGAATGAATTATAGAAGTGGATGAATGATTAACAAGGATAATGCATAAGGAAAAAGAAGCCAACCACAATCCCCACTCAGTCCTAGACTTCAAACACTTGAGTATTTCAGTCCCCCATAAAATCTATCTTGGGTGAGACTACATTGTGCATCATGTGCACAATGTTTCCTTCTGGTTTACTAGGAGCATCGATAGTTTTGAGGGTTTTGTTGGAAACCTGTTTGAGATCGAAACCTGGGTCAACTCAAGAAAGTAACCAACAAATGGTTATGTTGTCGGCTGGAACTGCACATGATTGAGTAGACATGATCGGTGGAAGAAAATCATGGAGGATGAGAGTATAGAAGGGAATTTTCATTCCATGGAATCCAACGAAGGCAGAGATTGAAAGATGGTTGACAACAAAGGAAATTGAGTTTGCACAAAACGACAACACAAACCCTAAGTTAACACCACACAAATATCTCGACAAATAAGTGATTATCGACTTGCATGAGGTATTTTTTTGTGATTTCTTGCATTTGTTGTAGGAGTGGTTATTGAGGTTAAAGGACAAAAACCCTATGAATCGGATTAGATAGCTAGAGTGGCATCCTGTGGATATTGCACAGTTACAACAAGCATATAACTAATTCATGCGCGCAGTAGATTTCTGGTTAGACAGTATTGTTGTAGGGTTTATCACCAAATTTGCAGTAGATACCGCAAAGTCTTACACTGCTCCAGAGAAGGATTTTCTAAAGGGACCTAGGGGTAGGTACATCGGATCATTGCATACTTCAATCAATATTTTATTGTATGACAATGGTGTGATGACCATGGAATTAGACAACTAAACTTCCCTGCGTGCATGGGGGAGGGGGGGGAAGCATTGAAAGGAGGTTGAGATATGGACAAGAAGATGGATAAGGGAAATAAGAAGGAGGCCATGGACCCAATCATGATGGAAGAGGACCAAATAAATCAGATAATGGAAAAATCTAGAAAGACGCGCAACGAAAGACCTTACCAATACAACATGAATAACAAGAAGAGATCCATAGCTGACAGAGAGGGTTTGTCGAGCGATGAAGAAGATGTAGAGGATATTTTCATTGTGGATTAGATTGAGGAAATCATGCATGCAACATACGAAAGGAAAATAAGAGGTCTAGGGTTAGGAACAAAATAAAGAACTCCAATCCATATCACCGTCAGTGTGGAACCTATAACCCCATGTGCGAATAATACACCCGAAAGAAAAATAACATTTAGAAAACCAAATTTTAGTGGAAGAAGAGTAATAGAACAGGGATCCAATCAAGGAAAATCAATTGGGGGAGCAAGTTTAGGAAGTAACAGTCAATTATCTACACTGTGTGGAGGAAGTAGTTCAACACAGTTCAAAATGGGAGGACATGATCCCACTATCAGATTACCAGAATTTCAGGGAGAGACATCAGAGGACCCTAAAAATAATTTATTTATATGTGAGAATATATGGGAAGAAAATCATATCACAGATGAGGATACAAAACTCACACATTTAGATATCACACTAAGAGACCGCACACTGGACTAGTACATGAGCCTAGATATAAACAATCCATAGGGAGTACCAAATACTATCACAAATGTGAAAAAACTATTGGTAAACAAGTTTGAAAATCCAAGCTCAGAAGACCAGTACATGAATGTAATGATTGAAATCATTTAGAAACCAGGTGAGTTTGTTTGGGAGATTGATCAGAGGTTCAAACGTTTGAAAGGTAAGTTGAAATATGCAATTATTGACATGCAAAATAGGCACTTATTTGTGAACTCATTGTTACCACACTCGAAGTATCCTTTGAGACAATAGAAGTTCCAAACTCAGGCAGAGGCTCTGTAGGAAGATATGCAAATGGAAGAGAACCAGTATCATCATACATATCTAGCAATAGAGGATCAAAAGGAGGATTTGAAAAATCTATCATTTCAACTTAACCATAATAAGGGAAAAGAGAAAAGAGAAGTTGTATGGTGTGCGCTATGTAGGATGGAAGGGAACCATAAGAATTGTCCAAATTTTGCGCAATACTTGGAAACAAAGGTTCCAAACCCATTGCCAACATGAGGACCATTCTACGAGATTTGTAATATGCATGGGAATGATCCATATCATTGTCCAATGATGTAGAAGTATAAGATAGTACCAAAAAGCTCATAATGCAATTTTTGCAAATCAATGGGTGCTGATGATAAGGATTGTAGAACACTGGAACTGATGAGAGAAATAAATTCAAACACTTATAGGGTGAAAGTAGAGATGATGACAGGACAAGATGCACCTCAGTTCATCTAGGTGCGACCACCATACAACAATACACAACCACAATACAATAACATGCAACCACAATATAACCCCGTGTAGTATAACCAGGTACATACAATGCACTGTGAGGAGATCGAGGTGGAGGAAGAGGCAGAGGAGGATTTGGAAAAGTTAGAGGACTAATAGTGTGCCACGACTTCCAACAACCAGGACACTAAGCAAGGGATTTTCCACTTCCACCGATGACATGTATGTATTGTCGCACAACAGATCATGACACAAAAGACTACCCAACACTCTTGGGAAAGATCTAGGAAAAAAGGAACCAAAACAACCAGAATGTCCAGTGGATTTCTGTAGAAGCCAAGGATGATAGGAAAAAAATCAATATAATCACTCGAGGAGGATCCAAGATAGGAGCTAATGCAACAAAAAAAGATCCATATCAACACCATTGGGTCAAGAAGAATACTGAGCCACATAAGCAGTTTGATGCGCGGAAATAAAATGAAACATTTAAGGAGGCCAGACAGGATCTTCTCAAGAAGAATGTTGCATATACATCAGTCACGCAAAAAATGCAGGACCCACTAATGTACGAGATGCCATATTCAATGGACCATACCAGTAAAGGACAACCTTTAGAGAAAGTAAGTACCATAAAGACGTTTTTTCAATCCTATGTTAAGTTATTGAATGATCCATCATTTGTTAAGGTCTTACAAATCCTGCTATAAAGATGCAACAAAAAGGTAGAAGGGAAGTTAGAGAAGAAAATAGTCAATCATCTCCATACAAGAAGAAGGACAAGCAAAGAATTCAGGCTAAATTCCAACATTGCAGATTTCAACATGGGATATATTACACTGGATTTAGGATCTGAAGTAAATGTGTTTCCTAAAAATACATGGAAGTGTATGGGAGAACCCACATTAGGCTATTCACATTTCATGTTGAAACTAGAAAATCAACACAGATTGTTACCAATTGGAAGGCTTAAAGGTGTGACAGTAGATTTGGATGGAGTGTGCACTATGGCATATTTTGAAATGATAAAGATAGTGGATGGCACAACACCTTACCCAACATTACTTGGATTCGATTGGGCATTTGATAACTAGGCTATAATCAACCTGAAGACAAGGAAAATGAATTTTGAATCAGGCGAATATAGAGTTATTGCACCATTGGATCCTTCAGAAGGACAAAGGTTTGTAGAGGTGACTTGTTTGGATCTGGAAGAAATAAACCAGTTATACAGATCCACTATGCAAGAAGAGTATTGTGTCAACCCAACTGCAGATGGGATACTCGGTTGGAGATTCATTACATCATGTGCTTCTAACTCAGACACAAGGTTGAAGAATTAGAAACAACAATTACATGAAGTCTCCACAAGGAGGTGCACAAGAATAGACTGTGCAGTAAGGTGGGTTGGTACAAATATAAGAGAACTTCCTAGTTTTCATGGGCTAAACAACTTAGTGGAATTATTGAAAAAATATGATGAGGAAGTGTTGGAAAATAATAGGTTGCTAGCCTTGGATATTTCACTCAAGGAAACACCTGGAAGATGGTGGGGTGTGCACAAAAAAACAATTCAGGACTGGTATTGATGTAAATGACTACTGTGCATTAAATTTGGCGCAGAAGAGGGGAGAAATATAGTGCATAAGTATGATGGGAGAGGAAGACTAGTTGAACACTTGGAGAAGTGTAGAACACAATGGAGGATGACACCACCAGAGGAATGGCCTCATCACTTTATTCATACATTGGAAGGGATCCCAGGGAACTAGTACATGGACCAGAAAATGCACAAAGGAACTACAGAATGGACAGTATCACAACATAATTTTGTAGTAACCTTTTCATTCAAGCATGAGAACCCCAACATTGATTAAATGTTGAAGCAGATAAGGGAAGTGATATTTTATGATGAACCAGAGGTTGAAATCATAATAGAATATCAACAATAGAATAGAAAGACAGTCAAAGAGTTACTCTCATGTTATCATGTCGAAGAGGAAGCACCAGATGAATATGATTTGTGAAACATTTAGATCACTGATATTGAAGGAGAGAGAGAGGTGGAAGGTCTATCCCTGGAGTCAGAGGAATTTGTTGCACCAATCAAAGTTAAAAATTCAACATTGGGACGAATGGCAATCCTAAAATGGCAGGTATTGGAGACTATTGGGATGAGAAAACATTAGAAAGGATAACAGAGTTACTGCGTGAATATAATGACCTGTTTCCAGCAACCTTTACAGAGATGAAAGGTAGAGCAGGGGAACTAGGTGATATGAAGATACCCCTCAAACCCGAGGCTAGACCTGTCAGACAAAGACCTTACAGATTGAATCTAATGTATAAGAAGAAAGTGAAAGTAGAAATTGATCGAATGTTGGAAGATGGAATTATAGAACCAGTAGAGGAATCTGAATGGATCAGTCCCATGGAAATACAGTAAAAGAAGCAAGGGGGGATAAGGATTTTTGTATATTTGAGGAAACTCAATTATTATTGCTTACATGACCCTTTCCCTATCCCTTTTACATATGAGGTCTTGGATAATTTGGGAGGCCAGGAAGCATATTCATTCATAGATGGATTCTCATGATACCATCAAATCAAAATAGCTCCAGAGGATAGGTATAAGACTACTTTTTCTATAGAATGGGGATCCTACCAATATATAGTCATTCCCTTTGGATTGAAGAATGCACCAACTATCTTTTCAAGGGTATTCATAGCTACTTTTAAGGAATTCATACATCAATTTCTAGAAGTATATCTAGATGAATGAACTATGTATAGTCTTTTGAAAGACCATGTAGAAGTTTTAAGATTAATGTTGGAAAGATGCATGCAATTTTAGATATCATTGAACATCAAGAATGATTTTTTGGTACAACTTTTGGGATATTGTTGGGACATATAGTGTGTAAACATGGTTTACTAGTTGACCCTGCTAATATTGCAATCATTGTAAATTTACCACCACCAAAATCAGTGCACCAGTAAAGAGAAAAACTAGGACATACAAGATACTAGAGGAAGTTTATAAAGTGGTATGCGTAGATTACTACACTAGTGGAAAAAATGTTAAACAAGGACGCCAGATTTCAGTGGAATGAGGACTGTCAACAAGGATTGGACATTCTGAAGGAAAATATGGTGACAACACCTATATTAGTATTTCCAGATTGGGAAAATACATTTCATGTGCATATAGATGCATCAACAATAACACTTGGAGCAATTCTGGCATATCCAGGAGCAAGGGACTTAGACCATGCGATAACCTTCACAAGAAAGAAGTTGTCAAAATCAGAGCAGAACTACAACACCACAGAAAGAAAAGGCCTAGCCATAGTATATTCACTTCATAAATTCATAAATTATTTACTGGGCAAACACTTTAAAATGTTCACAGATCATTTTTCCCTCAAATATCTAGTCAACAAGCCAGTGCTGGGGGGTAGGATCTATAGATGGTTGTTATTATTCCAAGAATTTGATTTTGAAGTAATAGTTAAACCAGGGAAGCTGAATGCAAGATCTGATCACCTGTCAAAGGTAACCAATGGAGAAGAACCTACTAACTTGGAAGACAACTTCCCTGATGCACAACTATTTTTCAATACAAGTAGCTAATGAATATTTCATTGATATTGTTGAATACTTAAGTACATGAGTTGCACCATGAGAGTTTAGTACTCTGCAGAAGAAAAACCTGGTAGTCAAATTTGTAGACTATCAACTCATTGCAGGTCATTTATACAAGATGGGCGCAGATAACATTCTGAGAAGGTGTGTATTGGAACATGAATCGCCCAGGGCTTTAACAAAAGCTCATTAAGGTATATTTGGAGGACACTATGTAGGAAGATCTACTACATAGAAGGTATTGCATGTAGGATTATGGTGGCCAACAGTTCATAAAGATGCCAAGGAATATTACCAGAACTGTGATGTCTGTCAGAGGGTTGGCAAACCCAACAGAAGGGATGAGATGCCCCTAAGACCACAAGTAAATCTGCAGGAATTTGACAAATGGGAAATAGATTTTTTCGGACCTCTTAATCCACCAACAAGAAGGTCAGGAGATAGATATATCATTATTGCGAACAAATACTTAACCAGATGGGTAGAAGTAAGACCATTCAAAGATTGCATCACAGAAACAACAACACTTTTTATTTGAGAAAATGATCACCAGATTTGGATATCCCAGGATTTTGATGAGTGACCAAGGCACTCATTTTATTTATAATACCATCAAGGCTATGTCTGAGGATTTTGAAGTCTATCACCAGAAGAGTACACCATATCATCCTTAGGAAAATGGGATAGTAAAAGATTTCAATAAGATTTTGGAAAATGCTTTGACTAAGATCTGTAATGTTAACAATGATGATTGAGACTTGAAAATATTAGCAGTACTATGGGAATACATGACCACATGAAATAAATTGATAGGACATACATCATTCAAATTGGTGTATGAATAGGAAGCAATGGTGCCATTAGAATTTCTGGTACCCAGTCTGCACGTAGCAAAAAGTACCGACATGATAGAAAGAGGCATAGTACATGAGAGGTTAAGTCAACTAATGGAAATGGAAGAGGATAGGATTCTTGAAGGATTTCACCAAGAAGTACAGAAAGAAAGGGACAAATCTTGGCATGACATACACATTAAAAAGAATATCTTTGAGGAGGGAAACTTAGTTCTTCTCTATGACAACAAATTTTTGCAACACCTTGGTAAGTTCAGAATGCATTGGCTAGGACCATATGAAGTAAAGACTGTCATAGATGGGAAATCTGTGTAGCTAAAGGATTTGGGAGGAACATAATTGAAAGGAATGGTCAAGGGTAGTCGATTGAAACTATACAGGGACAATCAACCTACTAACTCTTAAAAAGTTACATCGTTGAAAGAAAGTCATGTATATAGTGTACTATAGTATATATTAGGACATAAAACTGATAAAAAGAAACAAAAAGAAGAAAAAGAAGAAAAAAAAGAAAAAGGAATAAAAAAAGTAGAAAAAGAAGAAAAAGGAATAAAAAAAATACAAAAAAGAAGAAAAATACAAAGAGGAAGAAGTTGGTTGAACAAAAGGAAAGTGGGAAAAACATAGCGCACAACAATTACTATGACAACATAAAAAGATAGTGCACAGGAAAAATTGGACTCGGAGTGAATGCATAGAAAAAGTGAAAAACAATTATGACCAGGTCTATAAAGTGTAGAAAGCACGCATTAGCTCGACACTTAGTGAATTTTTAACACAGAGAAAGATACAAGTGTGTTCCCTAGGTATAATTATGCGAAGAAGAGAGCGATTTTTTGAATTGGATAAAACATGACACCACCAAAGTTTGGCTCTCTAGGGAAGTATGTACAGGTTACTCAACAGGGCAAAAGGAGGAAGGAAAGGATGGTGGAGCCTAAGAACACTGTGGGCTTGAATATGTCACCACTTATGAGACACAGTCGCTCAACCCAATAAGGGTTAAGGAGGAAACATCGAAATCAACACAAGGGAAAGTAGGGCAGAGTTTCAAGACCCGAAATGGTATTACAAACCTAATCCAAAAACACTGGCTAAACCTGATGAAATGAAGGGTTAGCAACAGGGCCACGACAAAGAGGAGGTGTTGGTCAAGGACATCACCAACCAACTAGAATCCAAGGGGGAAGAAAATAACACAAAAACAAAAGAAGAAGGCTCAACTATCGCCGGGAAGAAAAAAAGGCACAAGACGCCACATACATTACACTTCCCTACCTCCTAGATGTAGTTGTCAATGTGGAGGACATGCTCGGAAAAATACCTAAACTAAGGTACTCAGACCACGATGTGAATGATGCAAAAAAATTCCCAAATTTGGCTAAGGAATTCTACCTAGCGAACACAGGGGAAATTGGACCCCTAGGTAAACTGATCATGGAGTTCGCATAGTGGATAAAAAGGATTTACAACTCTGGGATAATGAACCTCCTAGACATACCACACTTCGGGCATGGTAAAAATGTTGGGCTTTGCATCAAATATTTTCTAGCTTGGGTACATGGCAGAATCCTTTGGATGGATAGGTTGGTATAGATCAATGTGTCGGTGATCGCCAAAATTATAGGATTACCCATAGTGGGCGCACAACCAGAGGGATACTTGGACAATAAAGTGCATGAGAAGGAGATCGTCGAGATAATCAAGGCACAATTTGGTACCAACAAAGGAAACAAGAGCATTGTGCTTAGTGATATCAATGATAACACGACAAGGTTCACCAACAATCTCAGGGCTTGCAAGATACTGAGGAAGTGTAGAAAATAAGAGGCTTCAACATGAGTCATTGCAGTCACCACGCAATGCGCAAAGGGAGTAATGTTTAGTTGGGCGTCATACCTCCTGAACCAGTTCTTGATCGATTGCATCGATGCACAAGATACTGGAACTGGGTTCCATTATTATTGGCTCATTATCCTCATAGCTTTGGTGGGATGGCATAAGCCAAAATTTTCAGCCTTTCTGTATAGGAAAGGGAAGTGTTATGAAACCATATATGAATCCCTCTAGAAGGCCAAGGACAATAAAAATCAGCAGGCAAATAACACAGTGTTCGTGATGCTACTAGAAGAGATACAACAACACACAACCAATGTGTGGCACATTCTTATGGAATTGGTCCAGGAAACTGAAGGGATAGCTAGGTTTAAGGCATCTAGGCACCACATGTGGATCCAGGCCGCAAGGGAACCAAAGAAGGAATGGTTGGAGATGCAATATTGTGTCACAAGGGAAGAGAGTGACTAGATAATCAAAGATTGGCTAAAGCAGTGGAAGATGGCAGTAGAAAAACCAACAAAAAATCTAGTGTCAACACAATCAACCAAACCCAAGGGGAAAGTTGAAGAAGGTCCTTTAGAAAAGAAAAATAGCCAAACTTCTAACACTAGGAAGGTTTCAACACACATTTAGGCATCGAGAAGCAACATAGTGCCAAAGAGACCAAGGAGGATAGAAATGGTGCTCGGGACATACATTCAGCAGGATGTCAAAAAGGGGGACACATCTCAGGCTGGAAAGGAAAGGGCACATGCAAAAACGAGTGGAGCGTATCCCTCACAAACAAAAAGGAAGACAGTGCAGGTAGAGGAGATACACAAAAATATGAAGTACACCAAGGAGGACCCAATCATCACCTTGACAGAGGATGATGCTGAGTTCATGGTGGATAAGGTACAAGACAAGGGGGAAGAGGTGGTCTACATTGCAGAAGCACTGAGAGAAGAGATCATGGCCAAAATCATAGAATTCCATGAAACTCTACAATAGTTACAAATTCATGCACTACCGCAGGCCACATCGTAGCAACAGAAAAATACACAATGACCCCTTACGCAGAAAGAAGGATATGATAAAGTTCAAATAGTAGTGCAAGGAAGTGATACATTCACAGTCACACGAAAAATGGTCAGAATTGATCAAGAGACTATGTAGAAACCCATGGGGGACATTGACCATTTTGAGTTAGTCATGACACAGATACCCACAAAGGCACTAGACAGACTCCAGGATAGTATAATGTAGGAAGTACAATCTAGAGACCGCACATATGCCACTAACTTGGAGGTGGGTAGAGGAGTCATAGAAATGTTACAAATCACCTATGACTAGTTGACCGCGGAGAAGGAGGAGGAAAAAGAACGCATTGAAAAACTAGAGAAGGGGATAAGAGTGGTATACAATCACATTCTAGATAGTGTGCAAGCACCAGATAGGAGTGCAGAGGAAAATATAAATATTATTTCGTAGACAATTAAGGGATATAGGCAGGAAAATGAGGATCTAAAATAAAAAATTAATCCTACGACTCCTCCTGAGGTTCGAGAGAAAAGAGAAAATCAATCTTCACTCCAGATAGAGGATATGGCAAGGGAAGTAAAGGAATTCACAAAACTATTCGACAGAACTGCGTAGATTTGGACCATTTTGGAAGAGGATGAAAAGGTCTAGCAGTTGGACCAACAAGAGGAGAAAATCAATGTTGCCATACAAGAGTTGAAGCAGCGATAGAAAAACATGAGAATTATTGATCACTTGAAGGGAATCCAAGAGATAAAGACCCTGTAGAAAGAGATAAAAACAATGCAGATCAATAAGCAATAAATACAAGCCCAGTTGGAGCCCCTCCATAAACAAGAAGCACAAATAATTGCGTAGCTAGAGGAAGAGAAGACAAGGATGTCGTAGGCACATTTAGAGAGCGCAACATTTCTACAAGAAAAAATAACATCGCACATAGTCAAGGTGCTAATAGACAAATCTATGCAGGTGAAGGAAAAAGGAAAGGAACTAGCAAATAAGTTCCACGGCTTGGAAAAGGTTGTACATGGATCATGCACCACCTGAGTGGCTCGAGATGAGCCACATGTCAGTGTTGGGAGATTGTTGGGCACATGCCTATTTTGGGAAGAAAATATATTTTGGGCATAGCCCTATTTTTGGGAGAAAGATATGTTTTGGGAATAGACCCATTTTTGGAGAGAAAGACCTATTTTTGGAGCGTGCGCAATAGGTGGCAGGAAAGAAACATGCATAAAAAGAAGGAAAAGCAACATGCAAGAGGAAAAAAAATGTGGTGTGCATGCAGACAGGCCTAACCTTGTTAGGGTTAGGTTTTTGAAAAATATTGTAACGGCTATAAGCCTATAAAGTAGTATAAATAAGGACCTATGAGGTCTAGGTAACAGTTGGTCAATTGATTATTGAGAGTTAGTTGGTTGGGAAGCCATTGATTGTAATAAGTTTTGTGGTAGAGTCGAATAAACTAGTCTTGGATGGTTAGGTCACAGGTTAAGGAGCATGGTGTGATCTAGTCAGCCTCCCAGAGGGTACTTACCCTCATTTTTATTGTAATATTGAAGATGTATTGTGCATAGTGCAAGATTTTGCAGTAGAATAAATAAAAGAGCGGAGAAGCTAGATATTTGTGGATGTAGCCCTAGGAGGGGGTGAACCATGACAAACCTTATGTTCTATGTGATTGATAATGAATTCTTTACTTTTATGTTAATCGTTATCTCAAGAATGAATGGCAAAAGTAATTATATCAACATGCATGCATAGGTTTAAAGATGAATGAATCATAGAAGTAGATGAATTATTAACAAGGATAATGCATAAGGAAAAATAAGCCAACCAAAATCTCCACACATTCCTAGACTGCAAACACCTGAGTATTGCAATCCCCCATAAAATCTATCTCGGGTGAGACTGTGTTGTGCATCCTGTGCACAACGTTTCCTTCTAGTTTACAAGGAGTGTCTATAGTTTTGAGGGTTTTTTTGGAAACTTGTTTGAGACCAGAACCTGGTTCAACCCAAGAAAGTAACCAACATATGCACTCCATGAGGTTGTATTTCCTGGGAAGAAATACTTAAGAGAATTTCATCCCATAACATGGTATCCATATTTATCCTTCCGACAACTTGAGTCAAATGCATATTCAAAGAAACAATCCCTTCTGTAAACTTATACTATGGAACCAACTAATGAGAAGGCCTAGCCATTCATTATTGGTTCTTCTACTATTTTAGGAAAGTGGTGCACACAATTGGAACAATTTGCAAATTTCCATGGCAAAGCCTTGCATATCATCCCTGAGTTGGACCCTTCATTTGAAAGGCAAGAGGAGCAGAGGGGTTGACTTGAAGGTGATCCAATGGGT
>ML780815.1:493111-509757 GCA_009831015.1 Picea engelmannii
GCGTTGAGGTCCCCCATTAGATGAGGAAATTTCTGCTGAATTTGGCCCCGGGTGAGCCACTTGCCTTGGTGCAGGAGCTGCCCTGCTTTGACGACTCGATAAAGCTGGATCCTTTGTTGTCGAGTGCCCTTGATATGTCTGTCCACAATTTGATCATTGGATGCCTGTTGTAGGCAGTCAGGGTTGAGTGTTGCTGGTGTCAGTTGTTCTGCTACTTCTGAGGTGTCCAATAATGGTGGGAAATAAGGGCGAAGGAGATCCACGTTGAACATTGGGTGAAAACCAAGGAAAGGAGGAATGTTGAGCTCAAAAGAATTATCCCCCATGGCCTTGGTGATAGTGTATGGCCCATAACAGAGTGGGCGAAGCTTCCAATGGGGTCCTGTAAGGCGTTCTTTCTGCAAGTGCAACCAAACTTTGTCGCCCACCTAAAACTTATGTGGAACCCACTGTTGATCATGGCGTTGTTTGTACTTGTCATTGGACTTATGTAGGATATCCTGAACCTGTTGGCGGATGTGTTGGATCCTCTCAATGAACCGGGTGGCTTTGTCAGCTTCAGTTGGAGCCAGAGATGAGTCGGTCGAGGTGACTGCAAGGGGAAGTGCAACATCTATGGGTCCCAATGGTTGGAATCCCAACCCCACTTGAAAGGGGTTGTGGCTGGTTGAGTTATGCAGGTCTCGGTTGTAGTTGTGATAGACATAGGGAAGGCTCTCATCCCATGTGCGAGGGTTCTTTGAATTATACATGCAAAGGATATGCACAATCATTTGATTTACAACCTCGGTTTGGCCATCTGTCTGGGAGTGGAAGGTCGTGGATTTGGTGAGCTTGGTGTCTAGCGGTGACCAGAGGATCGACCAGAATGTGTTGAGAAATCGACTATCCTGATCTAAGACAATGGTTTGTGGGATTCCAAAATGTACCTAGACTCGTTCAAAGAAGAGCTTGGCAGTGGCCTCTGTTGTGATGCTCTTCTTGCAGGCAACCAGAATCGCCATCTTAGAAAAGCGATCAACAACCACAAAAACACAATCATTTCCCCGCTTGGTGGATGGGAGGCCCGACATGTAGTCCATTGAGATGGATTCCCATGGCCTGTCAGGAGTAGGAAGAGGGGTGTACAAGCCCTATTTCTTAGTGGTCGATTTGGAAATAGCGCAGGAAGTGTAGGACCTGATATACTTGATGACCTCTTGTCGAAGTTTCGGCCAGTATAAATGTTTCTGTAGCATCGCCACTATCTTTTCAATGCTGAAGTGTCCTACCACCCAACTATAGTGGGCTTCCTAGATCATCTTCGCTCGCTCACTTGATGGAACACAGATATGGCCCAGACGACACAACAACCCATCCTGAAGATGGAAATTATTGACAACTTCGTTTGCACCCAACATTTGGTAGGTGGTGGAGAAGTCAGGGTCTGTCTCATAGATTTGGGGCCATCCAGATGTCTCATGGCTGCAAGAGTCTAGCACCGTGGTGAGTGTCATGATTGGCGGTCTGCTGAGGCAATCAGTTACACGATTGGTGCTTCTTGTTTTATACTTGATGTTGAGGTGGAATTGTTGCAAGTATGTGGACCACTTTTGATGGTGGTCATTTTGCAATTTTCCCTGTGTCTGCATGAACTACATTGACTTATGATCAATGTGGATGACTGTCTCCTTCCCAAGAATGTAATGTATCCACTGGCGTCATGCTTTCACAATGGAGTACATTTCTTTGTCGTAAGTAGGGTACTTACGGACAGTATCTGACAATGTCTCACTATGATAGGCCACGAGGTGGCCATGCTGAGTGAGAACGACACCCACGACATAGTCTAAAGCATCTGTCTCGATCTCAAAAGGATGTTCCAGGTCTAGTAGTGAAAGTACTGGGGCTGAGCACAAAAGCTACTTTAAATCATCAAACCCTTTTTGTTGGGACCGGCCCCACGCAAATTTCGACTTACCACCACCCATGTTTATTTAGCTGAGGGCCCATGCAATATGGGAGAAACCCAAAACGAACCTGTGGTAGAAATTGGCAAGGCCCAAGAAGCTCCAAAACTCAGTGAATGTTGTTGGCGCTGGCCAGTCACGGATGACTTGGATCTTGGTTGGATCCACATGTATGCCATGCTGATAAATGATGTAGCCTAGGTAATGGACCCTGTCCATGCCGAAGGAGCATTTTTCCAAGTTGGCATATAGCTTGTGTTGTCGCAGGGTGTGCAGAACCTATTGAATATGATGCAAGTGTTCAGCCCAAGTCTTGTTGTAAATTATAATGTCATCAAGATACACCACTACAAAAGTATTGGTGAATGGTCACAACATATCGTCCATCATCCTCATGAAAGTGGCTGGAGAATTTTTCAAACCAAAGGGCATGACCAACCATTCAAAAAGGCCTTCCTTTGACTTGAAGGTGGTCTTCCATACATCTTTCTGTTCTATTGGGACCTGGTGGTAGCCAAACTTTAGATCAATCTTACTGAAGTATTTGGCCCTTGTGAGTTGATCAAGGAGGTCATCGATTTGGGGAATCGGGTATTGGTTTCTGACTGTGATTTTATTCAGAGCCCGGTAATCAGTACAGAGTCACCAGGTTCCATCTTTCTTCTATACCAGCATGATTGGGCTCCCACAAGGTGATGAGATTGGGCGGATGTTCCCCTTTTGGAGCAGTTCTTGGATCTGTCGCTTGATCTCCTCATTCTCTAACAAAGAGCGATGATAGACTGACCCATTGGGTAGCGGTGCGTCGGGGGTCAGATCGATGGGGTGCTTGACCTAGCAGTGCAGAGGTACCCCTATAGGCAAGGAGAAGATATCCGAGTATTCTTCCACAACCTTATCTACTTGCTTCTGTTGTGTGGAGAGGTCGGTCGCAGAGACCCTGGATGTGGTTGTGATCTTTCGCTTATTCTGAGAGCGAATCATGAAGAAGAAAAACTTCCACGTCTGAGAGATGACCTTCCTGCATTGCTTAGCAGAGATCAAGGAAATAGCACTAGGTGTGACTGCCTTGGGTATCCTATACAATTTCCTGTTCAAAGTAATAATAACACTACGAGGCCTAGACTCATATACAACATGACGTTTCCATAAATAAGGTTGGCAAAAAAGAACATCACAAACTTCGAGAGGAGAAACATCACACAATACCTCGTCTTTGAAGGGCTTGATGCCATACAAAATTCGGCACTGCTGGCTGACGCAGAGATCGCTTCCTTGGCGGAGCCATCCAATGGTGTACGTTTGTGGGTGTGGTGTTATTGGCAGGGCTAGCCTCTTGACGACCTCTGCTCATATGAGGTTCTTCTGGCTACCACTATCAACGATGAAGTGCAACGGGGTGCCTTTTACCCACATTTGTGAATGGAAGAGGCGCTCTCCTTCTTCTGGCTCGTCTGGTTCACTAGGCTGGAGCTTGGTGGTAGCAACAGTGGCACTGGGTTCAACGTCAATGATCCATCTTCCCCTTTCTATTTCTGGATCAGAGTCATAATCTGCATCTGATTCAGAGGCTTTCACTTCGGCCACCAACGACTTCTTTGAGTGGCAGTCAACGGTGTTATGCCAAGGGCTCTTATGGAAGTCGCACCACTTCCCGATATCTTTCTTTGTCTTTCTAGTGTCCTTCTTTGCTTGCGGCTTGAACTAGTTGTCCTGATATTGTCCATCTTTTCTCTATCCTTTGTTCAGTGGGTTGGGGCCGCCCTTTCCTTGCTTTTGTTGTGAGGGGTTCCCAGGCCCAAATTGCAGCATCTTTTGTTTGAGCTTCTGCTTGATTTTGACGGCATATCGGTAGGCCGCTCCCAAGGATGAGATGTCCATAAATTACATTTCGGTCTGGATGTATCTATGCAGCGCACCGCGATACTTGAGCACCAGATGTCGCTTTGAATCTTTGATACCCAACTTGGTGTGCAAGGTATGGAAGATATTTGTGAAATCTAGCACTGCTTGGTCTCTTTCTTGCCGCAGTGTGGTCGATTCGGTATACAGGTCGTCATAACTTCCAACAGGGTAGTATTGTTCCTTAATAACATCCTTGAAGGATTCCCAGGTGGCCGTGACTAAAAATAATGAGGTTTCCTCTGTTTCCTTTTGCTCACAGAAAGTTTCCCACCAATATTTGACATGGGGAACGACTTTAAGGAGCGCAAAAGTAATCTTTTCTTTATTCGAAAAGTTATGGACAGAAAGATACCCTTCTAGTAGATTCAACGAATTGTCTACAACATCTGTGTCTATATGACCTTTAAATATAGTAATATCGAAGTTTATTTGTACCTTGAAGGGGGTGGTTCCTCCATTCGAAGAAGATGTGTCACCTGTTGGTAGTCGCCGAAGGATTTGAGCGAAACTATCCATCATCTCGTTCCTCTGTTGCGTGAGGGATTCCTCAATCAACAGTTTGAGAGGATCTCCTGTCCCTTAATCTTTATTTTCTCCTGCCATGGGAGGTCGCTTGGGCGTGTGAGAGCTTCTTTCCTCAAGAGAAACAAGCTCGAGACCCAACTCTTTGTACTCCGACCTCATTGGGGACATGCATTAAAACGACAAGGAGCAGACCGCTCTGATACCACTGATCCAGATTTTATGAGGAGAACGAAATGAATATAGATTATTAACAGGTGCTTAACACAAAATAATAGAGATACAGTAAAACTGGTTTTCTATTCAATAACGAAATAAGCTGAAACCGTAAAATGCAGCGGAAACAAGCTTGTTGGAATGGTGGTGGCTTATCTCTGAGAAGAGATGTGACGACAGCACGCATTCGCAAGAACAAGGTTACAATGAGGCTCTGAAGGCCTTTTTTTTAAATAAGAAAGAATGCCCAAAACCCTAGACATCCAAAAACCTAACACTAGGAGATGAAGCGCCAAAAGTCATGTGGGCCCCATTTAGGTAAGTTAGTACATCAACTTCCCGGGGTCGTAACTTTTGCATACAATCTCTATTTTAGGCGTGTGATAGCCCGTTGGAAAGGTATCTTCAAGGAGATTCATTTTGGGGGCTCAATCATTCCTTCGACTATCATTGAGGAGCTCAATCCCGAAAAACCTTCATTTAGGCCCTCAAAATGGCCTCGGAATTTAAAACTGCTAAAAAAAGTAAATTGCCAAAATTGTCAGAAAACTGTTTTGAGCTAGTTGGAAAAGGTGGGTGGACACCGATATCCATTTGGATCACTTGACCAGTCTTCTCGGGATTGTTTTGAATGTCACCACTAACTTGAAATGTGTTGGTAGAATCAAATGATATGCATGCATAATATTCTACAAACATATAAGATATAACAACAGTACTAAAACATTTGAAATGAATGCATAACCTACTAAACAACTTGAAAATTGTAACCCTATATAGATAAAATAAAATAAAATAAATGATTGATAGAAAACAGAGAAAACAAAAACTAAATATGTACAAAAGTAAATCCAAGTTCTTATTTATAAAAAATACATCTCCCTTATACAACAATGAAAAATCATTCATGGGAAACTCTTTCGAATAAGCATCCATTAAAACATAAGAATGGGTTTGAATAGCATTGAATACTTGAATGGAGGTCAATATGTACCTCATCAAGATGATCAATTATATATTTAGATCTATGTTTAGGGGTAAATGTTTTTTCTACAGGAAAAAAATCCATTTTCAAAAAGAACAAAATGGGATTCTAGTAAAGTAGACTTTTCATTTTATGAGATCTCATTTTGCACTACAAGTTTCTATTGAGTATTGATGACATAAGATCCTGACATAACCATCACCATAGGGTGAAATTACTTAGTGTCATCAATATCCAAAGGGTCATCGTAAATTACTTCTTTTTCTTTTTATTCTCTTACATGTCCCTTGTAATAATATCTATGTCCTGTGGTGGCGCATCATCATCCTTCCATATTTCTATAACTTCTCCAAAAATGAAGGGGACAACAAGTCCTGACCATACCCATTGGATCACCTTCAAGTCAACCCCTCTGCTCCTCTTGCCTTTCAAATGAAGGGTCCAACTCAGGGATGATATGCAAGGCTTTGCCATGGAAATTTGCAAATTGTTCCAATTGTGTGCACCACTTTCCTAAAATAGTAGAAGAACCAATAATGAATGGCTAGGCCTTCTCATTAGTTGGTTCCATAGTATAAGTTTACAGAAGGGATTGTTTCTTTGAATATGCATTTGACTCAAGTTGTCGGAAGGATAAATATGGATACCATGTTATGGGATGAAATTCTCTTAAGTATTTCTTCCCAGGAAATACAACCTCATGGAGTGCATATGTTGGTTACTTTCTTGGGTTGAACCAGGTTCTGGTCTCAAACAAGTTTCCAAAAAAACCCTCAAAACTATAGACACTCCTTGTAAACTAGAAGGAAACGTTGTGCACAGGATGCACAACACAGTCTCACCCGAGATAGATTTTATGGGGGATTGCAATACTCAGGTGTTTGCAGTCTAGGAATGTGTGGAGATTTTGGTTGGCTTATTTTTCCTTATGCATTATCCTTGTTAATAATTCATCTACTTCTATGATTCATTCATCTTTAAACCTATGCATGCATGTTGATATAATTACTTTTGCCATTCATTCTTGAGATAACGATTAACATAAAAGTAAAGAATTCATTATCAATCACATAGAACATAAGGTTTGTCATGGTTCACCCCCTCCTAGGGCTACATCCACAAATATCTAGCTTCTCCGCTCTTTTATTTATTCTACTGCAAAATCTTGCACTATGCACAATACATCTTCAATATTACAATAAAAATGAGGGTAAGTACCCTCTGGGAGGCTGACTAGATCACACCATGCTCCTTAACCTGTGACCTAACCATCCAAGACTAGTTTATTCGACTCTACCACAAAACTTATTACAATCAATGGCTTCCCAACCAACTAACTCTCAATAATCAATTGACCAACTGTTACCTAGACCTCATAGGTCCTTATTTATACTACTTTATAGGCTTATAGCCGTTACAATATTTTTCAAAAACCTAACCCTAACAAGGTTAGGCCTGTCTGCATGCACACCACATTTTTTTTCCTCTTGCATGTTGCTTTTCCTTCTTTTTATGCATGTTTCTTTCCTGCCACCTATTGCGCACGCTCCAAAAATAGGTCTTTCTCTCCAAAAATGGGTCTATTCCCAAAACATATCTTTCTCCCAAAAATAGGGCTATGCCCAAAATATATTTTCTTCCCAAAATAGGCATGTGCCCAACAATCTCCCAACACTGACATGTGGCTCATCTCGAGCCACTCAGGTGGTGCATGATCCATGTACAACCTTTTCCAAGCCGTGGAACTTATTTGCTAGTTCCTTTCCTTTTTCCTTCACCTGCATAGATTTGTCTATTAGCACCTTGACTATGTGCGATGTTATTTTTTCTTGTAGAAATGTTGCGCTCTCTAAATGTGCCTACGACATCCTTGTCTTCTCTTCCTCTAGCTACGCAATTATTTGTGCTTCTTGTTTATGGAGGGGCTCCAACTGGGCTTGTATTTATTGCTTATTGATCTGCATTGTTTTTATCTCTTTCTACAGGGTCTTTATCTCTTGGATTCCCTTCAAGTGATCAATAATTCTCATGTTTTTCTATCGCTGCTTCAACTCTTGTATGGCAACATTGATTTTCTCCTCTTGTTGGTCCAACTGCTAGACCTTTTCATCCTCTTCCAAAATGGTCCAAATCTACGCAGTTCTGTCGAATAGTTTTGTGAATTCCTTTACTTCCCTTGCCATATCCTCTATCTGGAGTGAAGATTGATTTTCTCTTTTCTCTCGAACCTCAGGAGGAGTCGTAGGATTAATTTTTTATTTTAGATCCTCATTTTCCTGCCTATATCCCTTAATTGTCTACGAAATAATATTTATATTTTCCTCTGCACTCCTATCTGGTGCTTGCACACTATCTAGAATGTGATTGTATACCACTCTTATCCCCTTCTCTAGTTTTTCAATGCGTTCTTTTTCCTCCTCCTTCTCCGCGGTCAACTAGTCATAGGTGATTTGTAACATTTCTATGACTCCTCTACCCACCTCCAAGTTAGTGGCATATGTGCGGTCTCTAGATTGTACTTCCTACATTATACTATCCTGGAGTCTGTCTAGTGCCTTTGTGGGTATCTGTGTCATGACTAACTCAAAATGGTCAATGTCCCCCATGGGTTTCTACATAGTCTCTTGATCAATTCTGACCATTTTTCGTGTGACTGTGAATGTATCACTTCCTTGCACTACTATTTGAACTTTATCATATCCTTCTTTCTGCGTAAGGGGTCATTGTGTATTTTTCTGTTGCTACGATGTGGCCTGCGGTAGTGCATGAATTTGTAACTATTGTAGAGTTTCATGGAATTCTATGATTTTGGCCATGATCTCTTCTCTCAGTGCTTCTGCAATGTAGACCACCTCTTCCCCCTTGTCTTGTACCTTATCCACCATGAACTCAGCATCATCCTCTGTCAAGGTGATGATTGGGTCCTCCTTGGTGTACTTCATATTTTTGTGTATCTCCTCTACCTGCACTGTCTTCCTTTTTGTTTGTGAGGGATACGCTCCACTCGTTTTTGCATGTGCCCTTTCCTTTCCAGCCTGAGATGTGTCCCCCTTTTTGACATCCTGCTGAATGTATGTCCCGAGCACCATTTCTATCCTCCTTGGTCTCTTTGGCACTATGTTGCTTCTCGATGCCTAAATGTGTGTTGAAACCTTCCTAGTGTTAGAAGTTTGGCTATTTTTCTTTTCTAAAGGACCTTCTTCAACTTTCCCCTTGGGTTTGGTTGATTGTGTTGACACTAGATTTTTTGTTGGTTTTTCTACTGCCATCTTCCACTGCTTTAGCCAATCTTTGATTATCTAGTCACTCTCTTCCCTTGTGACACAATATTGCATCTCCAACCATTCCTTCTTTGGTTCCCTTGCGGCCTGGATCCACATGTGGTGCCTAGATGCCTTAAACCTAGCTATCCCTTCAGTTTCCTGGACCAATTCCATAAGAATGTGCCACACATTGGTTGTGTGTTGTTGTATCTCTTCTAGTAGCATCACGAACACTGTGTTATTTGCCTGCTGATTTTTATTGTCCTTGGCCTTCTAGAGGGATTCATATATGGTTTCATAACACTTCCCTTTCCTATACAGAAAGGCTGAAAATTTTGGCTTATGCCATCCCACCAAAGCTATGAGGATAATGAGCCAATAATAATGGAACCCAGTTCCAGTATCTTGTGCATCGATGCAATCGATCAAGAACTGGTTCAGGAGGTATGACGCCCAACTAAACATTACTCCCTTTGCGCATTGCGTGGTGACTGCAATGACTCATGTTGAAGCCTCTTATTTTCTACACTTCCTCAGTATCTTGCAAGCCCTGAGATTGTTGGTGAACCTTGTCGTGTTATCATTGATATCACTAAGCACAATGCTCTTGTTTCCTTTGTTGGTACCAAATTGTGCCTTGATTATCTCGACGATCTCCTTCTCATGCACTTTATTGTCCAAGTATCCCTCTGGTTGTGCGCCCACTATGGGTAATCCTATAATTTTGGCGATCACCGACACATTGATCTATACCAACCTATCCATCCAAAGGATTCTGCCATGTACCCAAGCTAGAAAATATTTGATGCAAAGCCCAACATTTTTACCATGCCCGAAGTGTGGTATGTCTAGGAGGTTCATTATCCCAGAGTTGTAAATCCTTTTTATCCACTATGCGAACTCCATGATCAGTTTACCTAGGGGTCCAATTTCCCCTGTGTTCGCTAGGTAGAATTCCTTAGCCAAATTTGGGAATTTTTTTGCATCATTCACATCGTGGTCTGAGTACCTTAGTTTAGGTATTTTTCCGAGCATGTCCTCCACATTGACAACTACATCTAGGAGGTAGGGAAGTGTAATGTATGTGGCGTCTTGTGCCTTTTTTTCTTCCCGGCGATAGTTGAGCCTTCTTCTTTTGTTTTTGTGTTATTTTCTTCCCCCTTGGATTCTAGTTGGTTGGTGATGTCCTTGACCAACACCTCCTCTTTGTCGTGGCCCTGTTGCTAACCCTTCATTTCATCAGGTTTAGCCAGTGTTTTTGGATTAGGTTTGTAATACCATTTCGGGTCTTGAAACTCTGCCCTACTTTCCCTTGTGTTGATTTCGATGTTTCCTCCTTAACCCTTATTGGGTTGAGCGACTGTGTCTCATAAGTGGTGACATATTCAAGCCCACAGTGTTCTTAGGCTCCACCATCCTTTCCTTCCTCCTTTTGCCCTGTTGAGTAACCTGTACATACTTCCCTAGAGAGCCAAACTTTGGTGGTGTCATGTTTTATCCAATTCAAAAAATCGCTCTCTTCTTCGCATAATTATACCTAGGGAACACACTTGTATCTTTCTCTGTGTTAAAAATTCACTAAGTGTCGAGCTAATGCGTGCTTTCTACACTTTATAGACCTGGTCATAATTGTTTTTCACTTTTTCTATGCATTCACTCCGAGTCCAATTTTTCCTGTGCACTATCTTTTTATGTTGTCATAGTAATTGTTGTGCGCTATGTTTTTCCCACTTTCCTTTTGTTCAACCAACTTCTTCCTCTTTGTATTTTTCTTCTTTTTTGTATTTTTTTTATTCCTTTTTCTTCTTTTTCTACTTTTTTTATTCCTTTTTCTTTTTTTTCTTCTTTTTCTTCTTTTTGTTTCTTTTTATCAGTTTTATGTCCTAATATATACTATAGTACACTATATACATGACTTTCTTTCAACGATGTAACTTTTTAAGAGTTAGTAGGTTGATTGTCCCTGTATAGTTTCAATCGACTACCCTTGACCATTCCTTTCAATTATGTTCCTCCCAAATCCTTTAGCTACACAGATTTCCCATCTATGACAGTCTTTACTTCATATGGTCCTAGCCAATGCATTCTGAACTTACCAAGGTGTTGCAAAAATTTGTTGTCATAGAGAAGAACTAAGTTTCCCTCCTCAAAGATATTCTTTTTAATGTGTATGTCATGCCAAGATTTGTCCCTTTCTTTCTGTACTTCTTGGTGAAATCCTTCAAGAATCCTATCCTCTTCCATTTCCATTAGTTGACTTAACCTCTCATGTACTATGCCTCTTTCTATCATGTCGGTACTTTTTGCTACGTGCAGACTGGGTACCAGAAATTCTAATGGCACCATTGCTTCCTATTCATACACCAATTTGAATGATGTATGTCCTATCAATTTATTTCATGTGGTCATGTATTCCCATAGTACTGCTAATATTTTCAAGTCTCAATCATCATTGTTAACATTACAGATCTTAGTCAAAGCATTTTCCAAAATCTTATTGAAATCTTTTACTATCCCATTTTCCTAAGGATGATATGGTGTACTCTTCTGGTGATAGACTTCAAAATCCTCAGACATAGCCTTGATGGTATTATAAATAAAATGAGTGCCTTGGTCACTCATCAAAATCCTGGGATATCCAAATCTGGTGATCATTTTCTCAAATAAAAAGTGTTGTTGTTTCTGTGATGCAATCTTTGAATGGTCTTACTTCTACCCATCTGGTTAAGTATTTGTTCGCAATAATGATATATCTATCTCCTGACCTTCTTGTTGGTGGATTAAGAGGTCCGAAAAAATCTATTTCCCATTTGTCAAATTCCTGCAGATTTACTTGTGGTCTTAGGGGCATCTCATCCCTTCTGTTGGGTTTGCCAACCCTCTGACAGACATCACAGTTCTGGTAATATTCCTTGGCATCTTTATGAACTGTTGGCCACCATAATCCTACATGCAATACCTTCTATGTAGTAGATCTTCCTACATAGTGTCCTCCAAATATACCTTAATGAGCTTTTGTTAAAGCCCTGGGCGATTCATGTTCCAATACACACCTTCTCAGAATGTTATCTGCGCCCATCTTGTATAAATGACCTGCAATGAGTTGATAGTCTACAAATTTGACTACCAGGTTTTTCTTCTGCAGAGTACTAAACTCTCATGGTGCAACTCATGTACTTAAGTATTCAACAATATCAATGAAATATTCATTAGCTACTTGTATTGAAAAATAGTTGTGCATCAGGGAAGTTGTCTTCCAAGTTAGTAGGTTCTTCTCCATTGGTTACCTTTGACAGGTGATCAGATCTTGCATTCAGCTTCCCTGGTTTAACTATTACTTCAAAATCAAATTCTTGGAATAATAACAACCATCTATAGATCCTACCCCCCAGCACTGGCTTGTTGACTAGATATTTGAGGGAAAAATGATCTGTGAACATTTTAAAGTGTTTGCCCAGTAAATAATTTATGAATTTATGAAGTGAATATACTATGGCTAGGCCTTTTCTTTCTGTGGTGTTGTAGTTCTGCTCTGATTTTGACAACTTCTTTCTTGTGAAGGTTATCGCATGGTCTAAGTCCCTTGCTCCTGGATATGCCAGAATTGCTCCAAGTGTTATTGTTGATGCATCTATATGCACATGAAATGTATTTTCCCAATCTGGAAATACTAATATAGGTGTTGTCACCATATTTTCCTTCAGAATGTCCAATCCTTGTTGACAGTCCTCATTCCACTGAAATCTGGCGTCCTTGTTTAACATTTTTTCCACTAGTGTAGTAATCTACGCATACCACTTTATAAACTTCCTCTAGTATCTTGTATGTCCTAGTTTTTCTCTTTACTGGTGCACTGATTTTGGTGGTGGTAAATTTACAATGATTGCAATATTAGCAGGGTCAACTAGTAAACCATGTTTACACACTATATGTCCCAACAATATCCCAAAAGTTGTACCAAAAAATCATTCTTGATGTTCAATGATATCTAAAATTGCATGCATCTTTCCAACATTAATCTTAAAACTTCTACATGGTCTTTCAAAAGACTATACATAGTTCATTCATCTAGATATACTTCTAGAAATTGATGTATGAATTCCTTAAAAGTAGCTATGAATACCCTTGAAAAGATAGTTGGTGCATTCTTCAATCCAAAGGGAATGACTATATATTGGTAGGATCCCCATTCTATAGAAAAAGTAGTCTTATACCTATCCTCTGGAGCTATTTTGATTTGATGGTATCATGAGAATCCATCTATGAATGAATATGCTTCCTGGCCTCCCAAATTATCCAAGACCTCATATGTAAAAGGGATAGGGAAAGGGTCATGTAAGCAATAATAATTGAGTTTCCTCAAATATACAAAAATCCTTATCCCCCCTTGCTTCTTTTACTGTATTTCCATGGGACTGATCCATTCAGATTCCTCTACTGGTTCTATAATTCCATCTTCCAACATTCGATCAATTTCTACTTTCACTTTCTTCTTATACATTAGATTCAATCTGTAAGGTCTTTGTCTGACAGGTCTAGCCTCGGGTTTGAGGGGTATCTTCATATCACCTAGTTCCCCTGCTCTACCTTTCATCTCTGTAAAGGTTGCTGGAAACAGGTCATTATATTCACGCAGTAACTCTGTTATCCTTTCTAATGTTTTCTCATCCCAATAGTCTCCAATACCTGCCATTTTAGGATTGCCATTCGTCCCAATGTTGAATTTTTAACTTTGATTGGTGCAACAAATTCCTCTGACTCCAGGGATAGACCTTCCACCTCTCTCTCTCCTTCAATATCAGTGATCTAAATGTTTCACAAATCATATTCATCTGGTGCTTCCTCTTCGACATGATAACATGAGAGTAACTCTTTGACTGTCTTTCTATTCTATTGTTGATATTCTATTATGATTTCAACCTCTGGTTCATCATAAAATATCACTTCCCTTATCTGCTTCAACATTTAATCAATGTTGGGGTTCTCATGCTTGAATGAAAAGGTTACTACAAAATTATGTTGTGATACTGTCCATTCTGTAGTTCCTTTGTGCATTTTCTGGTCCATGTACTAGTTCCCTGGGATCCCTTCCAATGTATGAATAAAGTGATGAGGCCATTCCTCTGGTGGTGTCATCCTCCATTGTGTTCTACACTTCTCCAAGTGTTCAACTAGTCTTCCTCTCCCATCATACTTATGCACTATATTTCTCCCCTCTTCTGCGCCAAATTTAATGCACAGTAGTCATTTACATCAATACCAGTCCTGAATTGTTTTTTTGTGCACACCCCACCATCTTCCAGGTGTTTCCTTGAGTGAAATATCCAAGGCTAGCAACCTATTATTTTCCAACACTTCCTCATCATATTTTTTCAATAATTCCACTAAGTTGTTTAGCCCATGAAAACTAGGAAGTTCTCTTATATTTGTACCAACCCACCTTACTGCACAGTCTATTCTTGTGCACCTCCTTGTGGAGACTTCATGTAATTGTTGTTTCTAATTCTTCAACCTTGTGTCTGAGTTAGAAGCACATGATGTAATGAATCTCCAACCGAGTATCCCATCTGCAGTTGGGTTGACACAATACTCTTCTTGCATAGTGGATCTGTATAACTGGTTTATTTCTTCCAGATCCAAACAAGTCACCTCTACAAACCTTTGTCCTTCTGAAGGATCCAATGGTGCAATAACTCTATATTCGCCTGATTCAAAATTCATTTTCCTTGTCTTCAGGTTGATTATAGCCTAGTTATCAAATGCCCAATCGAATCCAAGTAATGTTGGGTAAGGTGTTGTGCCATCCACTATCTTTATCATTTCAAAATATGCCATAGTGCACACTCCATCCAAATCTACTGTCACACCTTTAAGCCTTCCAATTGGTAACAATCTGTGTTGATTTTCTAGTTTCAACATGAAATGTGAATAGCCTAATGTGGGTTCTCCCATACACTTCCATGTATTTTTAGGAAACACATTTACTTCAGATCCTAAATCCAGTGTAATATATCCCATGTTGAAATCTGCAATGTTGGAATTTAGCCTGAATTCTTTGCTTGTCCTTCTTCTTGTATGGAGATGATTGACTATTTTCTTCTCTAACTTCCCTTCTACCTTTTTGTTGCATCTTTATAGCAGGATTTGTAAGACCTTAACAAATGATGGATCATTCAATAACTTAACATAGGATTGAAAAAACGTCTTTATGGTACTTACTTTCTCTAAAGGTTGTCCTTTACTGGTATGGTCCATTGAATATGGCATCTCGTACATTAGTGGGTCCTGCATTTTTTGCGTGACTGATGTATATGCAACATTCTTCTTGAGAAGATCCTGTCTGGCCTCCTTAAATGTTTCATTTTATTTCCGCGCATCAAACTGCTTATGTGGCTCAGTATTCTTCTTGACCCAATGGTGTTGATATGGATCTTTTTTTGTTGCATTAGCTCCTATCTTGGATCCTCCTCGAGTGATTATATTGATTTTTTTCCTATCATCCTTGGCTTCTACAGAAATCCACTGGACATTCTGGTTGTTTTGGTTCCTTTTTTCCTAGATCTTTCCCAAGAGTGTTGGGTAGTCTTTTGTGTCATGATCTGTTGTGCGACAATACATACATGTCATCGGTGGAAGTGGAAAATCCCTTGCTTAGTGTCCTGGTTGTTGGAAGTCGTGGCACACTATTAGTCCTCTAACTTTTCCAAATCCTCCTCTGCCTCTTCCTCCACCTCGATCTCCTCACAGTGCATTGTATGTACCTGGTTATACTACACGGGGTTATATTGTGGTTGCATGTTATTGTATTGTGGTTGTGTATTGTTGTATGGTGGTCGCACCTAGATGAACTGAGGTGCATCTTGTCCTGTCATCATCTCTACTTTCACCCTATAAGTGTTTGAATTTATTTCTCTCATCAGTTCCAGTGTTCTACAATCCTTATCATCAGCACCCATTGATTTGCAAAAATTGCATTATGAGCTTTTTGGTACTATCTTATACTTCTACATCATTGGACAATGATATGGATCATTCCCATGCATATTACAAATCTCGTAGAATGGTCCTCATGTTGGCAATGGGTTTGGAACCTTTGTTTCCAAGTATTGCGCAAAATTTGGACAATTCTTATGGTTCCCTTCCATCCTACATAGCGCACACCATACAACTTCTCTTTTCTCTTTTCCCTTATTATGGTTAAGTTGAAATGATAGATTTTTCAAATCCTCCTTTTGATCCTCTATTGCTAGATATGTATGATGATACTGGTTCTCTTCCATTTGCATATCTTCCTACAGAGCCTCTGCCTGAGTTTGGAACTTCTATTGTCTCAAAGGATACTTCGAGTGTGGTAACAATGAGTTCACAAATAAGTGCCTATTTTGCATGTCAATAATTGCATATTTCAACTTACCTTTCAAACGTTTGAACCTCTGATCAATCTCCCAAACAAACTCACCTGGTTTCTAAATGATTTCAATCATTACATTCATGTACTGGTCTTCTGAGCTTGGATTTTCAAACTTGTTTACCAATAGTTTTTTCACATTTGTGATAGTATTTGGTACTCCCTATGGATTGTTTATATCTAGGCTCATGTACTAGTCCAGTGTGCGGTCTCTTAGTGTGATATCTAAATGTGTGAGTTTTGTATCCTCATCTGTGATATGATTTTCTTCCCATATATTCTCACATATAAATAAATTATTTTTAGGGTCCTCTGATGTCTCTCCCTGAAATTCTGGTAATCTGATAGTGGGATCATGTCCTCCCATTTTGAACTGTGTTGAACTACTTCCTCCACAC
>ML780816.1:30824-45698 GCA_009831015.1 Picea engelmannii
CCTGATACCTGCCTTTGTGCTTCATCATAAACCAAAACAATGATAAATCAAGCACAAAAATGTCATGAGTTAGAACATATATCACATCATCGGGAGTCCCAAAGTCTAACTCATGGAGGCGGGTGGGAGGGACAAAATCCTGCAAGGGATCTCATACACCCACTAGTGCTCAACCACTAGGGGCACATCCATAGGGATGTCCATATCTCTATCTCACTGCGTCTCACGGGAGAGCCACACTCAGTAGTGCTCAGCCACTAGGATCACGTTCACCTGTGCTCATCCACAGGCACGTCCAACTCAATAGATCTTATTTCCCACTGCATGACACAGGAGAGTCACCTGGAGTTCATCATCTCAACTCTCTGCTCAGAGGAGGCTAATACATCGTCTTCATCTCTGTCTCATAGTGATGCACCCATCTCTATGGGAATTCACACGTTCACCTTGTGCTCAGCCACAAGCACGCCCAACTCAGCAGATCTCCTTTCTCACTATGTTACACAGGAGAATCATTTGGAGCTCTTCTCAACTCTCTGTAAGGAGGAGGCCATCACTACGTTCCAGCTCTGTCTTAGATAGGAATCAAACACCCGCTTCAAGGGCTCCCTCTCAGGTCTGTGTCCTGGAGGATGTCTCACGCAATTGTAATCATCAACACTCCCTCTCAGCTAAGGAGGCATTCTCCATTAGGCCAAGTCTCGCACGGAAGTACTCGAACTTTATCTTGGCTGTAGTCATCAACACTCCCTCTCAACTAGAGAGGTATTCTTCACCAAGCTAGTTTGGTGAAGATGTCTGCAATCTACTCATGTGTAGGAAGGTACTGCACATGTACTGCTTTCCTCTGCATCATGTCTCTGAAAATGATATTTTATCTCAACATGTTTCGATCTATCTATCATGAAACACAAGGTTCTCAAAGAGCTTCACATGGCTCCGGTTATAATCATCAAATCCATCTCATGATCAAGTAAATCTGTCAAAAGCTTATGAAGTCGCACTGCTTCGCACACTCAATGATATATACTCTGCTTTTGTGGTACTCAAGGCCACAGAGCTTTGTTTCCTGTTGCACCAGGAGACCATGGAAAACTTCATGGTAAAACAACAACCGGATGTGCTCTTTCGATTCACTGTACTTTCTGTCCATTCTACATATCCCTGCAAACTCAAGTTTTCACTGGAGGCATATCTCAGGCCATATCTAATTGTGCCTCATAGATATCTCAATACATGTTTCGTTGTTGTCTAGTGATTCTGTCTCGATTGACTCATGGATTGACTAAGTACATTCACTGCATAGCATGAATCGGGTCTGGTGTTAACCAGATACATCAATGATCCAATCAGTTGTGGATCAATCTCGTCTTAATCATTATCATTCATTTTCTTCAAATCCATCACCGTGGATTTGCATTCTGTCATACTGAACTTCTTTAATATTCCCATTGCATATTTTCCTTGACTCAGGGAAATCTCATCGGTCCTCTGTCATACTTGTCTCAAGAAGTAGTGCATCATACTCGGATCCTTCATCTCGAAATCAGAAGTCAAAGCTTACTTGTATCCAACAACAAGGCTTTATGAATGAGTCACCAAAATTAGGCTCTCGTTACCAACACTGTGATAATATAGGTTTGGATCAGCAACACTCTTGCCGAAAACCCAAACTCATCAAGAATCCATCCATCTGATATAGTTTCCAACTCATGGATGGTAGTACGGATGGAAGTGTATCGAGCTTACTGGATCAAATGTCTCATCATAGACAACTCCCTCTGTTTGTGAGAATCCTCTAGCTATAGATCTTGCTTTGTATTTCTCGACACTTCCATTGGTTGCATACTTGATCTTATAGATCCACTTGGAAATCACCACAGACTTCCCTTCTGGTCTCTGAACAATATCTCATACATCATTCTTTAAGATATATTGGTATTCTCCTGTTATGGCATCTTGCCATACCTGTTCTCCTGTTGCTTTTCCAAGACAAGGAGGCTCATAATCAATGAAGTGGCTCGTGGCTGAAGGATAGCTCGAAAATCTCTTTTGCTTTCTCGGGATGTGCCTTGAGGGGCTTGTATGTTTCGTTGCCTCCTGTAGAGTGAGCCTAGGCATGCCTTTTATGCCCTACTGCAATATCTCTGGACATATCAACTGTAGCAACTGGATCAGCTGGAATAATGTCTATCTCCCTCTGAACTGTTGAAGGGGGAGAAGGTATTGTTTCACTGTCAATCTCCATCTGAGATTCTTTGGATCTTTGAAAGGCTATCTCTTCTTCAATGACAACATCTTTGCTTGTCTCAATCTGTCTTTGACCAGGGATGTAGATCTAGAATGTCTTCAAAGATTCATTGTTATCCCATAAATGTATCCTTTCTCCCTGAAGGGTCTAGCTTGGACTTCTTCTCTTTGGGTACATGAAAATACACTGGGCACCCAAATATCCTGAAGTGTTCAATCTCAGGTTTTCTCTCCGGTGAAGGCTTCTTCGGGAGTTATGTTTTTCAAAGTCTAGTGAAGACTCTTGTTCTAAACATATATTGTGTCATGCATGCTTCTGCCCATAGAATCATAGAAAGATTTTGATCATGCATTATTGCATTGGTTGCCTCAATGATGGTTCTATTCTTCCTCTTTCTCAAATAGTTTTGACTCCCTCTGAAGGATAAACATCTTCCTTTGTTCTTAACCTGTCTGGAACAAGAAAACAAGAGGAACCAAAACAAGAATATCTCCTAAAGGAGAATAATGAGTACATCTCTAGAATCAAAACAATTTAAGGATTGTTGTCACAACTACAAGACCTACTTGTAGTGTAGCAAACTTTAGAAATATAGGTTTAGAGGAATGACAATTACAACAATCAAACCTGGAGTCTTCACTTCTAGTATGGTGTTCCTCTGAATGCACTGAGATCCCTCTAGATCCATGACTTCAGCAAAAGGTTCCTTCCC
Source organism: Picea engelmannii (assembly GCA_009831015.1). Taxonomy (NCBI): domain Eukaryota; kingdom Viridiplantae; phylum Streptophyta; class Pinopsida; order Pinales; family Pinaceae; genus Picea; species Picea engelmannii. The sequence continues at coordinate 33,788 of ML780816.1, forward strand.
CCTGCAATTACCCTTATGACAATGATACAAATAATATATATACATGTGCATACCTGAGGGTGCTGATATGATTTCTCCAATGGCACCTGGCTGATTTATGTCCTCTGACATCTTCATGAAGAAGGTAGTCACAGTGTCACCTTTTTGTATCACCCACAATAAGTCTTACTCTGAAGTCTCGTCTTCCAGGAACTTGAAGTTGCTTGATTCATCAAGCTTGTCTTCCATCATGATTTTGTTCATCATAATTTTGGATTCTTCACAAACCCTTGTCAACTAGGCTAGAAAACCTAATGGCTAGGCTAGGCTAGCACTTATAGGTTTTCTTGGACTTATGACTGCCAACAATAAGCCTTTGAAAGATAGGAAAACACTGGTGAGCTTAATAGCTCCTTAAAGAGTTGCAAAAACCCTAATTCTGAATTTTCTGCAAAAATTAGCGAAACACTAGAAACCCTAGGGTCAAAAATTAAAAATGCTCGGAATTTCATTCTGAGAGTCTCTGGAGGTGCGTTGGAGGAGGTCGTACTCTCCTATGCCAAAATTATCCCCAACGTCCAAGTATTAAGGGCTGAAACTGAGAAAGCAGGAGGGTCGTACGGTATTTCTAGAAACCCTACGAGGGTCGTATGGTTCTGCAAAAAGAGGACGGTTTGCCTTGAAGTTTTGTGCAATGGGATCTTTAAGCCCTATGCTCTGATTCCATGTTGATTTTTCAATAAGCTAGGCTTAAGCATGAAGTTCATTCCATTTTAGCATTTTACTTAAACCATAAACAATTTGTTGCAGCAACCAAGATCACAAGAAGAAACACCATCCACAGGTACATAAGAAGTATCATGGGAAACCCTTCTCAACAAGGGAAGAAATCCCAGCCAATCCTTTGCTATATTCTTCAAGAGAAAGACTTCCACCACCATAAATACCTAGCACACAAGAGGGTGCTCACAAACCCTAGAAGACTAGTGCCCAAAAGAGGTGTGCACTTTTCCCAAGAAGATGTACTTGCTGAAATTTCCAAACTCACACAAAAGATATGATTCCTCAATGGGGAATTTACCTTTACTTATATTAGACTTGACCTATCAACAAAAGTGTCTATTGGCACAACAGGGCCGACCTCTCTAACTCACAATATAATTAATAATAAGCAGATTAATTATCTTTTACATTAATTATCAATTACATTAAGGTGGGGCCGACCTGTACCATTTACATTACAATTAGGGTTACAGGTAGGTCTAACTCTTGAACAATATAGCAAGGGATCTCATACACCCACTAGTGCTCAACCACTAGGGGCACATCCATAGGGATGTCCATATCTCTATCTCGTTGTATCTCACCGAAGAACCACACTCACTAGTGCTCAGCCGCTAGGATCACATTCACCTGTGCTCATCCACAGGCACGTCCAACTCAACAGATCTTATTTCCCACTGCATCACACAGGAGACTCACCTGGAGTTCATCATCTCAACTCTCTGCTCAGAGGAGGCTAATACATCGTCTTCATCTCTGTGTCATAGTGATGCACCCAGCTCATGGGAATTCACATGTTCACCTTATGCTCAGCCACGGGCATGTCCAACTCAGCAGATCTCCTTTCTCACTGCGTTACACAGGAGAATCATCTGGTGTTCTTCTCAACTCTCTGTAAGGAGGAGGCCATCACTACGTTCTAGCTCTGTCTCAAATAGGAACCACACACCCACCTCAGGGGCTCTCTCTCAGGTATGTGTCCTGGTGGATGTCTCACGTAGCTGTAATCATCAACGTTGTTGAGTGCCCAAACATTCTGGATCTGACCAGTGGAGCTAGGGAAGGACCTTGCTTGTCTTTCTTCTTGAGCGCCCAACATTTCCTTTTGGTTGAAGGGATAGGGATTTGGGGTAGTCACATAGTCTAGGCTTGTATCTCTCACACTCTAATTCCCCCTAATTCAAGAGAGACCTAAAATTTATTAAAATTAACCTACACCCTACATTCACAACACTTGCACTTTCAATTTTCAGTTCTCTTTCTTTTCAAGTTGTGACATTTTACTTTCAAAGCAATTTACCTGCCATGCGTTTTAATTTTCCAAGCATTTTCAATTTCAAGCTACCTCTTTCATTGTGAATATTTACATGAGTTCATGTATCATTGTTTATTGGGTTGAAAGTATCCTTTCAGTTTGAAATAATTGTTTAAGGCTAAGTCATTTCATTGTTTAATTCATTGTATAGACATTTCATATTGTATTTCATTTTGTGGTTATATTTTGTAATTGTGTAAGTAAACTTTGGGTATATTTTAGGCACTAGTCTGTTTATTGTATTGTAAAGAAAAAGGTTTGCTTGTCATTTGAAAAGTTGCATTTGCATTTGCTTGTCATTGGGTTGGGCATCCTTAAGTGAAAAAAAAACTAACTCCTAGATCATTAATTCAACCTTAACATAGTTAAATAGGATCTACCCCCCTTGGCTTCCCTAGGAGTGAGCCTAGACGGAAGAAGTCCATATCAAGGTGACAGTGGGTTTGGACTTCAGCTTGTGCCTCCAAGTACACACCAAGTGGGTTGGAGACTTCTCCACGTTAGTAGGTGTATATAAGGATGGTAACACAGGGTATTTCTGCTATTGTCCATTTTATGTGTTTGGTTTTTTGTATGTGCTTCTGCTGCTATTTTGGTTAAATAACTCAGTTGTAATATTTGTGAATAATTTTCTAAGTTTATATCAACATTGATTAAATAATGCTTAGATAAAATTATTGGCATACTATTTTGGATGTTGAGTTATAGAAAATTAACACCAACCCCACTACTATGGATCATATCCTATAGATGCGCCTCAGTGGAATCAAAGTCTGCAAGTCCACCGTCATACCCGATCCTGAGTATCGACAAAGAAAGTCTATCCTGCCATACAACATGCGCCCCACCATTTCCTCTAAGAGCGTCCCAAAAATGAAACGAACCAATCATATGAGTTCCTAGAACCCACATCCAAACTAGAAGTCCATTATGCCTCATACCAACCAACTCCAACTGCGCTACACTGATAACCACTGAAAACCTAATATGCCAAGTCTCGCATCTAACTAATGGAAACAAGGTACTGGGAGTCAACTCTCCTCTCGTTAATTTGCATAACCCCTACCAAAATATACTAGAAAATGTGTTGTCCCAAAAACTGTCAACATACTCAAGCAACACATGGAGTCTAGACGCCTCTCTAAAAAAAACTTTGTTGTCTGCAGTGCCTCATACTCTGATGGACTCATGAAGAAATGTGCCAACTTGGTCCACCAACCATCAATGAAATAAATACAGTCTGTGTCATACACCTCTGACTTGTTCTGCTAACAAGTCCTGCACTCCCTCACATGTCTCAACACATGGTCCTCGAGGCCCTTCCATGAGAACCTCTCTCTGATCTGTTGGTAAGCCCTGAAATACCCATGATGTCCTTCCAAAGGCATATCATGCATAGCCCTCATGATTTCCTCTCTAAGTGTGGACTCCATAACCAAGTATATGCTACCTCTGTAATAGATGATGTCATGCACCACTCTGTACCTGTCATCCTAAATGTGACCATCCATCAACTCGCAAGCAAACCGGTCCTTGGAATATTCCACCAGAAGGTGGGATCTCCAATCAGCTGAAATCCCTGTGAACCAATCCAATGTGTCATGGATCCCCTCCTAATGTGTCTATAGTGTATACTGATCACCTGGCCACAATGTAAAGCATCTGTCATGCCAAGCTCCATGTTCTTTTCCTAATGATAGCCTAATCAAAGATCAATCTCTGGAGAGTACTCTGTCCCATGCCTGAATATGCTCTCCATCATGCCCCATGTCTCGTCTAACTGTCTCAAATGATCCCCCCATGTCTTGTTGTATATGAGGAGATCATCAAAGAACACGAACATAAACCCCTGTAGCTGCGATATGAAGATGGGGTTCATGCGAGACTGAAAGATGGCAAGTATGTTGGTTAACCCCAATGGCATGACCAAAAACTTGTAGTACCCATAATGACACCCAGGAGTAGTCTGGTGATATCCCAATCGAAGATCAATCTTCGAGGAATATGCTGCTCGATGAAGCTCATCTCTCCACTCCTTATCCCTAGACAATCCAAACTCAAGGGTATGCTCAACGTCCCTGTCAAGAAGTCTCTCAAAAGGAATCACCCCACAATCCCATACTGATCTGTACACGTCCTCAATATATCCATTTCCACAATAAATGGGTGCATATACCTCCCTAATGGTTGGTCCACAAGGTATATGCTCAACTCCCCTATTTCCAGTTATGACTTGAGCCATCAATGGGCTCCCCAAAAGAAGTGGTTCATGATCTCCAAGATGCAAACTATGTGTATAATCAAAAGTCTCTAAACCACACCTCTTGTCAAGCCCCTGCAAATTTGAATGCCCCTCGTGCTCGATCACCACAAGAAGCTCCTCCATCAAACCATAACTACTACTAACATCCTCATGTGTCATGACCTCCATAGATGACTGAAATGATGATGAATGTGCCGAACTCAACTCCACAAGAGGTTCATGTGTAAGCTCCCCAACTTCCTTTTCATCATCCCTCATGCATGACTCCCTAGAAGTTAGATCAGCATACAAGGGAAAATCATCCAACACCAAATCTTCATCGTATTTGGGTGCTAATACACCCTCATCATGCACATCCAAAAGATCAACCTGAAGTTCTATCCAACCTTCCTCACGAAGTGAGGTCTTTGCTTCACCAACTACCTCAGATTTGAATCCCCTTTTCTTCTTCTTCCCAAATAGAGGCTTCAACAACTCTGGATGCTCTAACAATGTTGTTAGATTCTTTTGATATTTTGTTAGACTCTTTTGATAGTCTAACATCAGTGGAAAAAGTTTTGCCCCAAGTTCCTCATTGGTCACCATCCTTGTTTCCCTTAACCACCACTGAAATTTAAGTGTTGGTCACTTAATGATGCAATCCTCACTATTTCCCTCGGGCTGGAAAGAACCTCGCTCTGATACCACTGTAATATCCCTAACAGAGATAGACTAGGATATTATGGATTTGTTGTGCAATGTTTATTATTTATGGTTGAGTGATTCCATCAAACAGTTTGTCCTACATATGATTTGTTGCCCAAAACTTGGTAGATCACTTTTCACAAACAGTTTGCATGCATTTTGAATACTTATTTGTGTCAAACATATTGCATATACACATGGCATGGAAGAGGTAACATTGGCACTTTTATTATAGATGGAACATGGAATACAATGAATTATCTAATGGTTTCTACAACAGCTGCAGAACATCAGAAAAACACACAATATGCAAACAAAACATGAGAACAGTGCCACAACCTCCTCAAAATAGATGGATCCTCTGTAGAAATACCCTACCAAGGTATCTCGGTCCTTCTTGATGCCTCACGGCCTCCCTCAGCCGCAAGATCTGCTAAAGGAAAGGGATCGGCCCCCTCAAAATACACTAGCGGCACCTCTAGATCACACGGACCTGCAAAAGAGTGGGTGTGTCCTCCTCAAACAAACCCCAGCGACTTTCCTAGTTGCCACGAACCTCCTATACCACCTCGGCCTGCTCCTGGAACTCATATGAGCCCTCACAGCTCTGTCGGGAATGGAATCGGCCCCCAAATAAGCCTAGGCGACCCTCTCCAAGTACCACGATCCCCTTTAAAACCCCACAACTCCTCAAGATGTCCACGGCCCCTGCAGAAAGAGACAAATCGGTCCACCAAACAAGACTACAAACCTCCCACAAATTGTTGCACCAATAGACTGTAGGAAAATCACAAAATGAAGCTCTGTTGAAGACCCCAGATGGGTCTTCCTCCTTGTCTAGCTAGGGTGGATGTTGCACCACCGAAACTAAACCATAATGGAAGGGTTTTTTCAAAACCCCAACAAAAACTTAGCTCAAGGAGCACTCCAAAACAAAAGATCAAATCATAATGAGGAAGGTGAAGTGCTACCCTTCCTTTATACTTTTTTGAACCCCTTCTAGATCTTTCCTCTTTTGACCAAATCCACATGATCCTTATTTCCTCTTTTTATTTTTACTTAAAGATTAAGATCACTTCATAACCCTTTTAAACCCCCCCTTTAATGCCAAAAAGTGATTAATTATCTTTTAAGACATTCCCGGACTCCGGAAGTCCCTTTCTCGTCATCCCAACCTTTAGATCTTTTTGTTCTGGTTCCAACAAGGTAGTACACGAAGGTATTCCCTCAGATAATATGTAATGTTCCCAAGCCAATATGCCAGGAACATCACGTCTTGCATGAATTTTAAACTTTTACTGAGTGTGGTATTTCGTCAAACACTTTGTTGATTTACTTGTTTGTTATGTGTTTACTTGCAGGTTGACCTCTATTTCGGCCTTAGGGTTTATGTTCAATAATCACACATAGATCTGAAGATTCAATCAATGAAAGTACAAGATACACCAAATATGGAACCAATAGCAAGATCTGACCTTTATTAATATAATGAGTAAGAACCTGATACAAGAGTAAGGCCGATCTGGAATGCTCAACATATGGCTCCAATAAGCACAATAGAAGCTGCTACAAAATGCTCCAATAGAAGACTACAAGCCTCCAAAGGCTGAATACTCAATGAAGACCAATCCAAGAATAGATCTGGGTCATATGAAGTGCCAAACCCCCAAGCTGGAAGATGCCACGCCCTGCTGGAACCCTGAATAGCCTCAACAATTCGGCCCTGCTGCCAAAGATGTCCAACCCTCCAATAAATATGCCAAACTGTAGATCGAGCAAATGCAAGGACAACTCAGGTGCTCAAATCTCCAAGACCCCTCTCAAAGTCATGGATCTAGCCTCCCTCCAAGGAATGGTGCGCCCCCCTGGATGCCTGAAACCCTAGATAATTCGGCATGTCTCCTAGAGGCCTCCAAATGCTCCACAAAACCACTAGAATGATAGATCAGGAATTGGTTACCTCCTTGGTGAAGTCCCAAGCGAAATGATGAAGATCTGATCTACCAAATGGCTGAAATCACTTTCTAAAGTGTGCTCCTCTCCTCCAATTCGTCCCATGCATCCAATAAATCAAGTGACACATAAACTCCACCGGAATGCACTAGATCTAATGGCCACAACCCTGCAATGAAAACCCATGTGCTAGAATCTCCAAAAGCCCTGCCAATCACCTGGAACGAACCTCCCTCAATGGATGGTGTGCCCCCCTGCTGGAAACCCCCAATGGTGCGCCCTCCTTCTCTTCCTGTGCCTGTGGTTGGTGTAGAACCCTCCTGCACTAAGTAGATCTAAACTAGAATGGTGTGGGAGATTATTGCATCCAAACCAAGCTTGGGACAATCTAGGTGGAATCTTTCACCACCGAATCGTCCTCTAGGGTTTGTTAAGTCAAAACCCTCAAAACCCCCAAGGTATGGGCTCTCTAGCTAGAAGCCAGATATCAAAATGATAATCATACATAAATGAATGAATAGAGGCCCTTGCCTCTTATTTATACTTCCTACATCCCCTTGTCCCTCCAAAGTGACTTTTCTTTTTTAATTATTAATTAATTAATTAAATCACTTTAATTAATTAATTAACCTTTTTACCTCTGAAAAGCACCTTTCTCTCCTAATGGCTTCCCTGGCCACTGAAAGTCACTTCTCACCATCCTATATTGTAGTCTTGTTCCTCCCGATTCTAATGAGCTATTACACTGAAAGGTTCCTCCAAGTATTGTACCCAAAATGACCTCTTCAGTGAATTTAATTAACTTATAGCTCAAAATACTCAAAATCATGGAAATTGTCGTAATGCAACGAAACCAAAGCCAACCTGTGCGGAATGGATCATAATGATGAAATAGGATTAGCGATGCAAGTCGGACCCCAAAATACCTCTCAGTAATCTTTGTACTCGCTATAACCTCCATCTGGCTACTCTGGTCATCATAACCCTCTGTAATGTAATGATGTCCCAAAGTGGGGACATTACATAGTATGATTCGAATAATACCATTAGTTTATTTAATTAATTTATACTCAATAATACTCTTAATTTATGAGAATCGTCGGAACGCCAGGAAACCAAGAAAGAACTGTGCAGAAGTGATCTCGAGGATGAAATATGGTAAATGGACTACGTTGGACCTCATATAACTCCTCCAATTCGCTCAAGCCCACCGTTAACCTCAATTTACCCCTCCAGTCAGGCTGACATAAACCCATAAGGTCACCTCCAGCTGCAAAGCGGGGGAATCCAAAAATGGGGACATTACACTACTAATAAGTTTATGGTTTCATGGTTTTGGGAGATCCTTAGTCACAGATCCCGGCTCTTGCACACCCACCCACCCTGGACATACCAGGCAGATCACCTCATACTTCCATGCCCTTCGATCAGAACGAAGCAACAAATGGCAGTCCGATTTCTAAAGTACTACCGTAGAGTGGTGAGACCTCGGGCCTCCTCTCAGCCACCCCCCTGGGAGATCAACCAACATGTTTGAGGAGCAGTTCAAAGGTGCAGGGCCATACATCCAACCACACATTCTCACAATGATAGAGGGTTCAGCTCCAGACGGATTTGGAGCAAGGCACCTCTCACTCGTCAGATTGCCTCCCAGCCATAGCAGAGTAGTCAAAGATTTATTCAGAGCTTCTTTCCTTCGCCTCAATAGTAGGAGAACTAAGCTTCCTCGCTCCTACATCCCCCCCAAGGCCATATAGCCAAATCCCCCTATGGTACTCGAGGACTCTGACAGTGAGCCAACGCGACCCCCGTCGCCCCCCTCACCGTCAGTCATCAAATCCAAGAGACAGTGACCTCATCAGGTTCATCTTCAAATATTTCTCTCTCGGCTAGTATTGAGTTGTCCAAATCCTACCATGGACACTCTCACTTTGTATCATTGCACTTCTGATACTGTTATATACACTTTATTTTTGGTTTTAGCTAGACCTAGGGCTTAGCCTTGTGAGACACTTACCTAGATTGTACTTTCAGTTTTCTTATTTTTCTTATATCTTTCTCTCATTATATGGGCGCTGCTTTCGCACTCTCACATTGTACACATACCGGTTGTATCCCTTAGTCCCATTGACCTACTTTTGTGGCCATTCTTTGGACATTAATAAAATTATCTTATCTTATCTTATGACACTGTTAAAGTCAAATCTGCAATTCTGGAAATAACACTCCATATAATATGCTTGGATGTCATAATCTCAAAATTTCCACTTAACTTTTCGATGTGAATGAACAAATTTCTCAGCTCTAGTATATCACACTTAAAAAACAGCAATCTGGACTAATCTACAGTAACGTGGATGACTTTTTCTTTCGCTGCCACATTGATAACAGCAATTTTGGGTGAATGGTTTACACATGTTTTTTGAGTTATAATCTCGAGATAACATTGTAGATTTTCGAGGAACTATGAGGGCTGCCCAACAGGCCTGTCTTATGACCTCTTATTGGGCTCTAAGTTTAGTTATGCAAATCTGTCCTTGCTGTTGTTTTAGGACAGAAAACAGGTCTGTTTACTTCTGCCAAGAAATCTGCCCTCAACCGATAGTTATATGCTCTTTTAAGGTGCCCTTGCAAGTAGTTTTAGTAACCCAATGTTAGCACATGCAAACCTCAAAACATATAGCACTCTTTTAGGATCTTAACAAGTTCCTACTGCTGATTTAAACACTAAGCATACATGAAAAATGAACGCAGGTATTTTTGGTCAACATGACCCTGGATAAAAACCCCCTGAGGAAAACCAGTTTAGAATGAAAATGTATATATGTGATGTCTCAAGCATGGAATGCAACAAGTTAACAAATACAATGGAACCTGTACAAGTAGCAAGCTTCTCTCAAGCTTTGCTAGAAGGTTCCAAGAAGAATGCGCCCTCTCTCCTTTGTTGCCTCTTCCACTAAAATGATGTGTCCTTGATCCTCTCTTGACCGATGAAGAAGCTCTTGCATACAAACAAGGAGTTGTATGCTACCTCAACACTAAATTTGTCAGATCTGCAATCGCTCAAGAACTGATAGTTCCTGCTAAGCTCGTGCCCTCCTCCAAGAGTGCGCCCTCCACCAAGCAAGAACTCTCTCCACAAAATAATGAGGGTCTAAGCCTCCATGAGCCCTCCATGAAAGTTGGCGCCCAAGCTTCCCTCACACAATGCTTCCATTCTCCTCTCAATGCTCCTCTCCAAACTCTCCAAGTGAACGAATGAGTGAATGAGCCTCCAAGTGCCCTATGCGCCCCTCTTGAACCATCCATAAGGAAACCTAAAGATGAATGGCCTAGATCACTCCAAGCTAGATCTTATCAATGAGTGAGATCATCTCAAAAGAATCTCACTCAGAAACCCACTTTGGGTTAAGTTTCCTAAGTTCACTTTATGTCCCTCAATTCACCCACTTAGTGAATTAATTGTCACTTTTGCCTTAAGTGATAAATTCCACCTTTTTGACTTAAGTGAAGTCAATGTGGAATTAGACATAAAGTACAAGGTACATAGTCACAAATATTTCCCTCTTGTGGTTAGAGACTCAACCACAAGGGGACCACTTCCCAAGGTACACCAAAACTCAACAAACATTTCATACAGCACACCTGTGAATGTTATCATTCTAGAATCTGGAATCTATAAGTCATATTGTTCACTTACTTTTAGCACATTTTTTGCAATTTAAGTTCATACCAAAAACTGTCATCTACAGCATTGGTGTATAAATTATTTACATGCTCTTTGACTCATAGTTATGGGATCAATCATTAAGCACTATCTTGTGATTGGATTACACTCTAAAGGGTGCAATAACTCATTTACACTTCCAGCATGTTCTATGGATGATTATACACTTGTTGTCATTTCCTTTCATGATTAATTGCTGGTAGTGATTTTGGACTTGTGGCACATTGTGATTTTGCACACTTTGGATTGACTTAAGTAATTGATTTGCACTCCTTGCATCACACCTCATTCACATTCATTAAGGGTAAATCAATTGGTTGGGTTAATCACATAATTTAATCAACCTAAGATAATACTACTCTACGCTGCAACACTTTGGCTAGGTTGATTTTAGGGACACCCTCCCATGCTAGGAAACCCCATCTCCTCACTCTAAAGTGAGAGGCAAGACCATTGAGGTGACAATGGGTGGCTTGCCTAGTAGTTGTGTCTAGGCTCTCCCATTGTGGTTAGGAATTTTCCATCTAGCGAGAGTTTGAGCAATAACAGGGTGCTTTTGTCAAATGGCATGATTACAAAGTCACGGCGTGTTGAACAGCTCAAAGTTATTAATGTCAATGGATGACTATTAAGTGGTACATTCAGGAAGGCCAAGGGTGGCATTATCTGTCAATGTGCCATTTAATTCTTGGGCATTGATCTAACCCACACAAAGAAACCAATGCTAACCAAATCAACACTAACCACAATAGCACATGCTAATGGTGCTCAACACCTACACATACCTTAAGAGTGGTATTTTGTGGCTCATCGTTTAGTCTAATCCAAGTAGCATAATCAAGGTTGAGTAAAGGATACACAACGTGGACAACCATTGAGAGAAAATGTCTCCAACTTCAATTTTAGGATATTCAGGGCATGATCCACCTCTTTCACTAATCCATCTTGTTGACCGCCCATTTAGCACCGGTGTTCAACTCATGTGCCATGAAGAGATGTATCATCAGATGCCCATATTGTTGAAGACTTTTGGTTCTACAGGGCTGTGTTTGGCCCAGCACTTATTTTTGTACTTGGAATTTCCACACCCCTGCGTGGGTTAATAATGTAATAGGTCTACATGAGTCATGTCTAGGTCAGTTACCTTGGCATCGGTTCACTGGGAGAGTTCCTTTCACCGAGGGTTTTTTATCCTCAGGTTATCATT
>ML780816.1:140705-194162 GCA_009831015.1 Picea engelmannii
AAATGATCTACGTATACTAGGGGATAAGAAGCATTAATAAATAAGGATAAGGAGCATTAATAATAGGATAAAGCATTAATAATCGGATAAGATAATAAATGTGTAGGTAAGGAAATAAATGAGGAAAAGGGCGGTGAAGGAGGCATATGAGCGGAGGAGGCTTACGGAAAGAGGGGATTATCATTCTACTTGGATTTTTTAGGAGGGTTCTCTGGGATTTGGGGGATTTGCTGGAGAGAGTTTGAGTTGGGGAGTTGGGGAAAGGATCAGTATAGGGGGCACTGGTTTGCTGGAGGTTTTGGGCATGGGGGCCAAGATATCCATATGGTATCCTGGAGCTAGGAAGTTGTCCTAGTTGGCAGGGTGGAAACACGGTTTTGGGCAGTGTTTGACGCAGTTTCAACAACGAACAACCAGATCGACGGGGGAATTAGCATCAGGGAGAGGTAATTTATTTATTTTGTTAAATAATTCTTATGCTGTGGATAAAATTTTAATTTTTGTCGAATATCATATGCTCACATGTTGGTGATTGAATTATTTTTGTATGAGAAAGAATTATATGCTAAATCAAATTAAATTTGTATTTTTACGGCTACTACATGTCCATAGAAATCACATTTGTGATTAAAAGCTCATTAAATCTGGCTCTTTTCAATAGGTGTACGCCTATAGGCATAATAAAAGTAAACAATGAGCTTTGAGAAAGTATTAAATTTTGTTGATACATTCATTCCAAGAGGTTAAAGCTTTGAAGTTATCATTTGGATTTTGAAAATTTGTTTTTCCCTCCTCTCTCTTATAAAGTTATTTATGTTGCTAATCAACTCACATTTCATTTCACTTTTAAAATCTTCATGGAGTAAAAATTTAGGCTTAGGTATCGAGGAAAGTGAAAAGTCTCATTCATTAACCGTTAAACTTCATCAGTGTACAACTAATACTTCACCCGATTGGTAGATGAATTGTCTTGTTTGACATGAATGGTGTATTACTTCTATTAATTTTACTAAATCAACAGGCCTATGAATTCATCATGATGAAATTTTGAATCTCACTCTACTTAAATAGGTGGATACACTTTGTTTTCTTCATTGGAAATATTATTTGATAAGTCTTGTATAAGCAAAGTGAGTATAAGTTTTTGTTATTGAGAAGTTCCCAGTGAGTAGTGTTACTTAGCATTCATTACCTTTATTGCAGGTTAAATTAATCTATTTTGGTAATTTTTAGGAATTGGTCAAAACAATCTAGGTAAGTATGGTGAAAAATTGTCTTCTATTTGTCTCATTGAATTCTACCGCTATTAGTAAATTAAAACAAAGATTTTATTTCTTGTATTATCTAAGAAATTATGTTATATTGTCAATGAACATATGAAGTAGGTTTTGTATCAATAAGAAATTTAGTGAATTTAGTGATTTTAGTTTTCATTTTGATACATATAGCATGCCTCCCATAAGGTCAACCCCTAGAACTCCCAAATAGTCACCCAAGGGGAAAAAGACAATTATTGAACTTGTTGAACAAGTAGATAGTGACATGGAGATATAATAGAACAACACACACCCATGATTCAATTGGATAAACCTAAAATTAAGCCAATGCTACATATCTTCAAAGACATTGAGGCTCTCATAAGTGCTCATGTTACTTTTCTAGGATGGGGGGATATCTATAAAAATATCAGAGAGGAATATTGCCCAGATATAGTCCCCCCAAGTGATCCCACCATGAGAAATGTAGATGCTATGGTATTTTCTAATATAAGGAGGTCACACTTACATACCACAACGACCAAAACTCCAGTCATGCCATGCTTAGAATCAATTGAGTGGATAATCGAACACATATATATTGAGAACATAAATTTTTAAAATGATAAAGGGAGATGCATAGCCTCGTTTCAACCATAAGAGCTAGAGAAGTATTACATACTTCATCAGCGGGAAAAATACATGATTATTGTTTTGTTGAAAAATTACACCAAGATAATGACATTAAGAATGTTTTGGTTGGATGGTGGGTGGAAGGAAAAAGGTTATTTGGAAAGAATGATGGAGTTTACACAATGGTTAACTTTAGAGATCTATACATTTATGCTACATAATTAATGTGCAAGTTGTATAGGGAACCAAATTGCATCCACTTCAAATATGTATGGTTAGTTGTCGTTCAAATTGTCATCACAACTAGCTTAAATTTCAAATGTGTAGCCATTATGTCCCGTGATTTAAACAAAACAATTGAAAGAGAAAGAAAACCCAACCCTTAAACATTTTGTAAGTTTTATATGGCTTCTTATTTATTAGATATTATTTGTGCAAGCAACCCTTTTCTATGTTTAAATTGGACTTTGAACATATCAGGCAGTCCAATTGATGTTTGCTACTAGGAATTATGGGAAAACAAATACAAAAGGAATCACACACAACTTTGTGATTTTTTCATTGCTCCTCTATATAAGTTGATTTTCCATAAAGAGTGCCCTAGCTTGATTAAGGAGGAAATTAGATGATTGAGAAGTATTGGTAGTTGGAACCTCTATGACGAACATACATATTTAATAATTTATGGGGTCACTACTCCCCCTCATCTACTACATAAGTATGTGCCCGATAGATTAGGACTTGGAGAAATTGTTTATCAAACTACTCTTCAAGGTTTCAATGCTTCGTAAGCTAAACATTCCTAAAAAAGAACATTCATTTGATAAAACATGTACATTGGTTGATCTAAATTAGAACCTTGTCAATTCTCTTGTAAATCTATTATAAGCACTTAGTTTCTTTCCCTTTTGTAAATTTTGCAAACATGCCATTTTTTATTTCATTTTGTCTTTTTTGGGAAAAAATTGGAGGTGGAAATGAACCATTGTGATGGTTGTCCTTCCAAAGGTAGTCCATTAAAAAGAAAGGTTGTAGTGAAGAAGGACAAAAATGGGGAGATCCAAGGAGAACTTGGAAGTTCAAAGAGCAGAGATCATAGCTCAAAGAGTGCAGCCTATACTTGAATATTGGTGGATGAAGGAGTTAAGGAACTTGTCCATGATGAGTGAAGGTGTCTTTGAGCCATGGCCATCTGCATTTTTTTAGTGAGTAACAATGAATGAGATTTTTGGGCATGCATAGCTCACCCATTGTAATGAATTTCTCGAGCAAAATAAATCTCTATTGTTTATACTATGTGGGTGTAATATTATCTATGGAGGTTTATTGTGGTTTTGGTTTGAGTTTTATTGCTTGAAATTTTTGTTTTGGTTAGTAGATGAAAACTTCACAAGCTTAATCCTCTCTAGGGCACATTTTGTCTTTTTGATTGAGTTTTCACTCATCCATAGGTTGCTCATTCTTCTCTGGGTCACATTTTTTTCTTGTTGGCTAAGCTTCCACTCGCCCATAGGTCATATTTCCTCATCTAGGTTGCATTTTAGCTTGTTGGTTGTGTTTCCACTCACCCAAAATCACATTTCCCCTTCAGTCTGTGTTTTAGCTTGTTGGATGGTGTTTTCTATCTCCCAACAACTTGTAAGCTATGTGAAAATGATTGTTTGGCCATATGCCACCTCACACATCTTCTCTCCCTCTCATGTAGGTTGTATGACCCTTCACACTGAATGATTTGTTTTGGTATTCAACCATATTCTTGATCTACATGAAATTTGTCTCTTGGTGGGATGGAGTGGGCCTTGAGAAGATGGATTGGCTTTATAATCATTTATTTTTTTGACATGAAGTGCCATAGTGCCTCAACCATGTCTTGAATTTGAAACCAAATTGAAGCAAATCCATTCACATCAAAGAATCTTGATCTCAAATTCATGATTATAATTGTAGAGTGTGTTCCATTGTGGGTAGTTAGAAGTAGAGAATATTTAATTTTGAATAGAGCATTGAACCAAAATTGTAGAGAATCAATCAATTATAATTTTGCAGAAGCATCTGTGTTGATGAGACAGACAAACCATGGGCTACCATTTATGGATCATTGGTCCTTATGGACTCGTGAATTCAAAGCAAGCTAGGCAAGAAGTTAATGCCATGTTGGAGTATATATTTCCTCAAGGGTAGTTCAGGGGACATGACCTTGAAATATTGGTGGAAAAACACAGTGTTTATGTTTATATCACGTGGCCTTATGTGCATGCACATTGGGACCATGAAGTGCCTTATGAAAATTCATCTTCATGTGAGGAAGTGCTTAAGAGATTAAAATCAAAAGATTGAAAATTTTACACATGCAATGGCTTTTGATGAGAAAATGGAAATAATTAAGAAAACAATTCTTGAGGTAGATAAATTAAAAAAGAAGGAAAAGGAAGATATAGTCAAAGATTGAGAAGAAAAGGAAATACAGGAGGAGGAATGGAGAATCATAGTAGAGGTTGAAAATCAAGACAAGAAGAAGAACATAAACTTAAAGAAGAAGATGAAAAAACAAGGTTGTCGAGAGAGAAGAAAGAGAAATTGGTTGCAACATAATTAGAAAACAAGTTAGATGAAGAAAAAGTAGAACAAGAGATAAAACAAAAGATGTAAAAGGATAAAGAAGAGGTTGCAAAGAACAAATAATATAATCAACAACATCATCATACTAATGATCCAACTAAGCAACATCCATGACAACAATCATAAACTGGCCCACCTTCTGGTAGTTTTATTTACTTGACTGTGGAATACTTGGTTATTCCTAAACAAGGCACATCCACAAGGGATAAAATAAAATATGAGGATATTGAGATGGAATAGGTAGCTACACTTGGTAGCCTAGAAAACACTTTATGATGGGGAGAACAAAGCATACTAGATCTTATTGAAGAAGTAGTTGATCTCGAGGTAATATTCTATAACAAAAGGAAGCAAGATATAATAAAACAAAC
This sequence comes from Picea engelmannii, assembly GCA_009831015.1. Classification (NCBI taxonomy): domain Eukaryota; kingdom Viridiplantae; phylum Streptophyta; class Pinopsida; order Pinales; family Pinaceae; genus Picea; species Picea engelmannii. Next base: position 145,585 of record ML780816.1, read on the forward strand.
ACAATGAATAAGATGCATTGATTTAGATACAACCGTCATTTTCATTATAGAGGAACACGTGTTATACATAAAAAGGATAAATTGACTAAGTTGGTTTCTGTTGGATTAGCTATAACTCATGCTACCTTAGATAAAGAAAAAAATAGAGGTATCTAATGTGTAAAACCTAGAAAAGAAGATTGCTTCTCTAGAAAACCAGGGTAAATACTACAAATCTACATATGGTTTGAGTTCAAGTTTTGTAAAACATTTGTTGGAATAATATCAAATAAATGTACAAATTAAAAGACATTTTTATACTAAGGCATTTCAATTTTTAATTAAAAGATCTTAGCTTACAACTCTCAGTTTTGTACAAAGAGAATTTAATTTGGAAAAAGAGTCAAGGAAAGACCGAAGATCAACTTGAATTTATCAAGAAAATCAAGAAATGGAGAGGAATTGAATCTCATAATATTAGGATGCTGAGTAAAATTGAAGTTTATGAGATTGAACAAGATTTAAGTTATTGGAACAGAGTGGCACATGAGTCCTAGAAATAGATTGACAAAAGAGTGGATGGCTTACATCAAAATATGAAATTTCTTTGAAGGCACCACCACTCGTTGTAAATTTCCCTCCCTTGTTCCACCATAAATTTTCTATCTAGCAGACCAAGTGTTACAAAAGTTCAACCATATGGTACAACTTCATGAAACCAAGGTTTGAAGTGTGTAGAAATGACACATTCAAAAGTTCCTTACTAAAGAAGTGAGAAAAGCAATGCAAATCAAGTGTGATTTTCCTAAAATTGAGAAATACATTAAAAAAATTAATAGGGAATTGGCAATTTTTAATTCTCCCCATAGGAAACACACGTTTTCCCAGGATGACTTATGTAAATTCCTTTTTGAACAATGGAAAAAGTATGAAAAATAAGTAGTTAGGGAGGAAAACTCTGGTTCACCTTAGGTTCAAATTATAATTGGTTATTATAACCAAAATTTGTGATTGTATATATAGTTGAATTTAATAATTAATAAGGTCTTTTTGATGCTATAGATTTCTGAAGAATGATTTTCGTATGAGAACTATTTCAAATACATTGATGAATTGAGAATCTAGTCATTGGCTAAACCATTTTTTGATCCGAGGTAATTGTTTATGTGTATTAACTACTATGGACTAGTCTATAACTCAACATTTGTGTGGATGTTTTGTAAGAATTTTCTTATTGTGTGTTTTAGGCTATTCTGAAACAACGTTAAAGGCTCCTTCATTTGTTTTCTCCAGCCAATTTACAAATATTCATTATGCTTTAAGTTTAGATTCTTTTTATTGGAAATTATTATTATTCAATCCGATAATTCTTGTAGAACTAATCCTTAAATTTTAAAGGATAAATATTAATCTTTCCTTTATGTTGAGAGATAACTCTCATGACAATGTTTTCTTTATTTTAGATATTAATTATATAGCATATATGCTCTCTTATCTATCTATTTTTAGAAAAATGTAAAACAAAATATCACAATAAATTTAAATATCATCGAAATATTGTTAGACCATTGATCTAGAGGGTTCTTTCATACCAAATAGGAGAGAGTTTAATTGGACCTCTTCAAAGGGATTAACTCCTACTATTGACATTTAGGTATTTTTCCTTGTCAACACTTTTATACACAATTGTGTTTCTCTATTGTATGGTACTTATAAAAAATCAAGACTTATAACAATATCTGGCTATTTAGCATGTTTAATAAGTTATAGGGAAGGAAACATTGATAATTGGTAGCCATAGTACTTTAATGTTTCATTACATATATTTGCACAAGTCTCTCTTTACAATGAAAATAAACAATGAAAAGATGTGACCATGTTGTTACCTCCAAATTGGGAAATGTATTTTTGGCATTCATGTTGTTTGCCTAGATCTATGGATAATTTTTCAAGCATGTTGTGCCTCACTTATGTATTTACTAAATCCTATAATTCCTAGACATGTTTCTTTATGAGATCTTAGGTTTTGTAGGGCCTTTTCTCTTCATTCTATTTATCTGTACTACACTACACTTGTTACTTATATAAAATCTTGGCAGGATGGATTGGGGCCTATATGTAGGAAGAAAAGTGGTGAAAATCTTGGAAATTATAGATAATAAGAATTTTCTAATAGAAAAGAATAATCTACAATGTCCTTTAGCTAGGACATTAATCTAAAACAAAGCACACAACTTGTAAACACAATTTTTTTTTGAATCGATACAATAATCATAGTAACAACATAAAATATGACACATGCAATTGAAATGTATGTAGATATAGTCAATAACACACATAAACTATATTTCAATAATAACTTATCAATTTGATCCCTTGGTCATATGATCCACTTGTAAACTTCATTGAAATATAATTTATGCAGAATTTGTCAAGCATGTTGTGCCTCACTTGTGTATTTACTAAATCCTATAGTTCCTTGACATGTTTCTTTATGGGAGCTTGGTTTTTGTAGGATTTTTTCTCTTCATTCTATTTATCTGTACTACACCTGTTACTTATATAACATATTGGCAAGATGGATTGTGGCCTGCATGTAGGAAGATAAGCGGTGAAAATCTTGGAAATTATAGATAAGGAGGATTTTATAATAGAAAAGAACAATCTACAATGCTCTTCTAGGCCATTTATCTAAAACAAAGCACACAACTTGCAAAAGCAATTTTTTTTTGAATCAATACAATAATCATAGTAACAACATAAAAATACGTCATATGCAATTGAAATGTATGTAGATATAGTCAATAACATACATAAAATATATTTCAATAATAACTTATCAATTTGATCCCTTGGTGATATGATCCACTTGTAAACTCCATGAGGGTTAATAATAATAATTCAAGTACAAGATTGATTTCAAATGTCACTTCTTTGTCTGATACAATCCAATGTATGATTATATATTCTTAAATCCATAGTACTAGCAGTTATGTTTCTGGATAAATTAACTACACTTGAACATTTCAATCACAACTAAGGAATAAGTAAAAAGTAGAAAAGCTAGCTCAATTACCAATTTAATCAAGATAAATATTCTTAGATGGGTTAGGATTTTATACAAAAGTTAGGATGACCCTAAATATTATTCCAAGGGTTCTAATAATAAAAATTAACTCTTGGAAAATATGTTAATTTCCCTTCGAAATTTTCAGAAATTTCAAACCCAATTCAAAATTTTTACAAGTTTGTAAGAATAAAAAATACTTTTATAAATTTCAGAATTACACACCAATTTGTAGAGGGTTGTAGAAGATCCACCCTTGATTTTTGTTTAATTATACGCTGCTCCAAGTATTTTTTCCAATTCTCCTTTGCCAAATATAATTTTCTTACTAGTTGACCACCCTACAAACTCCCAAATGGATACTCTTGTTCCTCAGGGACCCCCAAGATGCAACAGGTTGTATGAATAGAGTATAAAACTAGAATTTCACATTCTATAACTCCTCTAGAGCATATGAGGTCCCCGCCTCCAAAGTAAAAACACAAATCTTGAGACCAAAATCAACACTGGTTCATCATGAAAAAATTCAACATTATGACATCTATCCAGTATTAGGGTGAAAAGGTGAACTCTCAAGCCCAGTCCTCCTTTGTTATATATCCTTTAAGGTTCATGTCTAAAAATAAAAATGCAAATTATTCATCACATTCCAACCTATTTTCCTATTTTTACTCTTAGATGTTCCCTAGATCCCTTTACATTTTCCTCATTGAGTGGTTGCACATGGAATTACTATTTTCTATTTAAACAAAATTGTTTTTCTTTCCATTTAACTCACCCTTTTCTATATGCATTTCCATTTCCAATTGTAAAGTTAATTCTATTTCCCTTTTCATACAAAATATACATAAGTCTATATGATAAATCAAACCACTCATGCAATTCATTCAACTTTGCATGATAAAATAAAATGCATATTGCAAAGGATACTTTTCTCCCAAAGTATTTTATCTAGATGGATATCGGTGGCCACCCACCTATTCCACTGGCTCAAAATAGAGTTTTCCACCTCGACAGTTTTTCAACAGTTTTTTCGGGTCCCAAACTTCTGGGGCCGTTTTGAGGCCCTAAACAACGTTTTTTGGGGATTTCAAGCGCTCGTAGTGGCTAATTTGAATGTGTTCTTCTCGGCTAGACCTTTCCAACAGTGTATCGAGTGCCCCAAATGGAGATCGTATGCAAAAATTAAGCCCCCAGGAAGTTGACGTATCAACTACCTCCATCGGGGCCCACAAACCTTTTGGTTTTTCATCTTTCGGGGTTAGGGTTTTGGATTTTCTTTATGTTAAAAAGGCCTTTGAAGCCTCATTGCAACAATCATCTTCTTGTGAATGAGCGTAGACGTCACATCTCTTCTTAGAGATAAGCTGCCACCATTCTAGTGAGTCTTTCACTATGTATTTTTACAGTTCTGTACATTTCACTCATTAATAGAACTTGTGTATTACTGTATCTATGTGTTTATGGTTATATCTTTGATATATCTTTGTTATATTATTGGATATCTGATATATCTCTATACATTTCTTTATTATATCTCCACTCTCATTTCATGCCGAAAATAATCCGGATCAATATTCATATATAAAAGTACACATAAATTGATTCAAATTCAATATCAAAGGTGAGACTAAGATGCTTTAGAGCCTTCAAGTATTTGGTACAAATATCTAGACATAACCTCTACAACTCTTCGAGTACCTTGCACCAAGATCTAGGCATAACATCTACAACCCTTCAAGTGCATGACACCAAGGGTGCGATGCCAATACATGCTCTTCAAATGCTACCTACAAGTATGTACCAAGGGTTTCATGTTCCTACGTGCCTTTCAAGTACTACCTACCATATGTACAAAGCATGATATGTTCCCATGTGCCCTTAAAGTATCATTTTCAATGATGGGGGATGGTGCCATGGTTGGGATTTAACTAACCAAACACATTCACCATTGGTGAGAGACTAATGGTCACTAAGGAATAAGAATTGACACCTTATTACATGTCGCACAATTAATCCTCGTAATTGACCGAAGATGTGGCCTACCCTTACAACAATGTGTAACCTCTAAGTAAAAAAATTGAAACATGTTTTTCAACCTATTACACAATAGTGAGGCTAGTAGGCAAGAATATGAAACCTAGACCTCATCTCCCTAATGGTACTCATGCCACATCTCATTATACAACCCTTTTCCCATGTGTAAGCTTAGTTGGCACATGTTTCTATATCTCTATAGACATATGGAGACACCATATCAAATAACAATGCCCACAGATCATGAATAAACAATAAGTAATGACATATACATGTCAATTATACATTACATGACCCCATCCCATGTTTTCAAAAATAGATCACAAATAGCTCCCCTGTTGTTATTTCATTCTCATTTCTTCTTTTCAACATTCGTGTTTGGTGGGTTTTTGCATGGGTGTGTTGTATTTCTACCCTCGGACTAACCAATGGGAGGTCACACAGTTTTCACCTACCATTATCTTTCAAGAATAGGATTGGTTATTTTACAAGAAGGATTTCTTTGTCATTGCCTTGGCCCAAGAAGCAAGAATAAATACAACTAGATACTACATTATTGGCGTTCATTCAGCTATGCGCGAGGCCACTTATTTTGACTCAATACAAAGTGCATATGCACTTGTGGTTCTTCATGTTTCACTTGGAAAACCATCAGTAGCATCATATAATATAATAAATTTCATCATTTCACAAGAATATCAAAGAATAAACCTTAACACACACACACACACACACACATCAAATTAGATCAAAGGCCTAGATCACATTATCTATAAATGTATATGTCAACCAACTAGGTCATTCTTGTAACTGGAATGTCGTCAAATAATAACATCATATTAGTCAAATGAAGTCAAAGAAAAATAGGGCACTACATACACTCCCTCTTCACATAATATTTTCTCCAAGTTCTAAAAATAAATAAGGAAATTGATGACACATCTCAACCATTTCCTCCCAAATAGTTGAGATGGGACCATAACTATTCCACTAGACCTTTACTTGGTTGACCAAATGACACTGAAGCTGTCGAGTTCTCCTATCTAATATGTAGATTGATTTGGCCTTCAAGCCCCCCTATTTTGACATCTGCAAATGACTCAAATCAATAACACGAGGAGGGTATAAATATAATGACACAAGGTAGACACACAAAAAACATGATGCATATGATCTAGAGATGATGGTAATGTAGGATGATAGGCAACCAATCCTAATTTTTCAGTGATCTTAAATGGACCCACATTATTGGGTTGTTATATTCTTTGCAGTGAAATTCTAGTCGAGGTGGATTGACTGGGGGTGAAAGTTGAAGGTCGAAGTGATTGACCGGGAAAATTCGAAGTCGAAGTGATCAAAAACATGTTGAAGAGGTCAACCAACAAGAGGAGTTCAGGAGGTCATGTGGAAACTAACTAAAGTTCGAATAGAGGTCGACTGGTAGTTGGCTGGTAATTTGACTGGTAGTCAACTATAACAGAATCCCGATATTTACAGGAATTGTAGCCAATGATCTGCGCGGATCTATAACTGTTTTTTGGGCGCCATTATTTAGGGTTTTGCCTACTATAAATCCTATAAATAAGGTGTTTTGTAATTGTATTAAGTTGATGTTTTAGTTGATCTTCATGCTTATCTTTAGTAGAAGCTTGCTAGTCATGTAGATGTAAGCCGAATTGACTGCATGGTTGTTCTTGTGTAAAGAAAGAGGGTATGATGTTGATTGTGTATTAGGTGTAGACCAAGGTTAGATGTGTAACCTTATAAATGAATAAGACAACAAGAGAGAAATATGCTCAAGGAATTATGGTTTTCCTATTTGGGTTTCCAGGGTAAAATATTTGTGTACTGTGTGATTGCTTTGTCATTTATTTTCTAGCTTAAACATGTATTCCTCTCTTCTATAAGGTTTAATGTGGGATTCTATTTCACTAACATGTGGTATTAGAGCTTAGTTTGACAATATTGGATATGAGATAAAACCTAGGTATAGTAAGAGTTGAAAGTCAAAGATCTTTAAAGTTGTGCTTAAAAGAACGACAAGTAGCTTGAGAATAGAGATCGAAGAATTCAATGGTGAGAATTTTGAGCTTTGGAATATCAAAATTGAAGATCTCCTTGTAGAACGAGAACAATGAGCAACAATATGTCTAGGTACCATTCTGACAGGTATGTCAAGGGTATAATGAGAGAAACTTGAAAGAAGGGCAATGAGTACGATTCAAATTTGTCTTGCAAATTCAGTGTTGTTGAATGTATCAAGTGAATATTCAACCAAGAAATTGTGGGACAAGTTGCGGAGCTTGTACCGGTCAAAATCCCTAGTAAATAAGTTGTTCCTTAGAAAGAAACTCTATCTTATAAGGATGAGTGATGGTAGTTCAGTAAATGAGCATTCAAATGTGTTCAATACTATAATAAGTTAGTTATCATTTGTAGATATCAAAATCACCAAGGAGGAGAAATGTATTAGCCTATTATGTTCTTTTCCAGACTCCTGGGATAAATTAGTCGTGGCTATAGGGAGTAATTCAACCACATCAGTGTTAGAATATGTGGTTGCATCTCTACTGTCAGAATAAATGAGATGAAAGAACATGGAAGGATTGACCAAAGATGATTTAATGGTGATAGGTCGACCGATTGACAAAGATAAAGGCAAATTATCCGGTAGAAAGTCTAAGTCGAAGGGTAGATCTAAATCCCCGATTCAATCGACAAGAAGATGATGGAAATGTGGTAAAGTTGGGCATTACAAATGGGATTTCAAGTCAAAGGCAATGAAATTCAGTACAAGATCCGATGAGAAGCAACCGACTGAGAGAAAGACTGCTCCAGATAAAGGAGGCGATGTGTATCTAGCGTCAACCAGTACACAGTCGGATCAAGATGTTTGGTTGATAAACTTAAGAGCATCCTATCATATGACACCTCACAGAGAATGGTTCTGTGAATACGAGAGATACGAAGGAGGATATGTGTTCTTGGGGGATGACTTGACAACCAAAATTGTTGGACGGGGAAGAGACCGAATGATACTGCAAGATGGGAGGAGTAGAACCCTTCCAGGAGTGCTACATATTCTAGGTTTGGAAAGAAAGCTGATATTTGCCAACAAGATGAGTGATGCAGGAGTGCACACTCTATTTCAGAAGGATACATGCAAAATGGTCATGGGTGCAATGGTATTGATGAAAGTAGTTCAGATTGGAACCCTATACAAGTTGTTAGAGAATGTCGACTTGACTAGATGTAACAACATCGCTATACCTGAAGTCAGCTTGACTTTGACTTGAATGGACTCATCTTGGACTTAGTTGATTCAAACCAACTCGACAAGTCTTTGTCAAGTCAACTTGACCATGTTATGGCATGAGAGGATGGGACACATTAGAGAAAAAAGACTTTGAGCTATGCACAATAAAGGTATGGTAGAAGGTTTTACTTAATGTAATTTAGAAGTTGATTTTTGAGAACATTGCATATATGGAAAACAAAATCGCGTAGGTTCCCATTTGGAGCGACAAGGGCAAAGGGGATTCTATAATTGGTTCACAATGATGTTATTGGGCTTGTTATAGTCCCTTCACTTGGTGGATCCCTGTATTATGTCTCTTTCATAGATGACTTTTACAGGAAGACATGGATATATTTGTTAAGGAATAAGTTATAGGTTTTTGAGAAATTCAAAGAGTTTAAATATCTTGTGGAAAACCAGACAAATAAGAATATCAAGGTGTTGAGAATTGACAATGGTGGTGAATTTTGTGGAAAGTATTTTGAGTAGTTCTTTAAGAAATGTGGCATAACCTGCCAAAATACCAATCACCATATACCCCACAACAAAATGGAGTTGCAAAAAGAATGAGTAGAAGAATGATGGACAAAGCAAAGATCATGCTCAATGGTGCTATGATCACACAAGAATTTTGGGCAGAGGCAGTTGACATTGCAAAACATTGGTGAATATGTCTCCTTCATCGGTGCTAGTCGACTCGACTCACATGAGGTTTGGTTTGGAAATAATCCATCACTTTCGCATCTCAAAGTATTTAGCTGTGATGCATTTTTCATGTTCTCAAGGAAAAGAGGAGCAAGCTAGACAAGAAGGAAGTCAAGTGTATTTTTATTTGATACAAAGTAGGAATGAAATGATATAATCTCTGGGATCCTACATCAAGGAGAACAATGTATAGTCGAGATGTGGTCTTTAGAGAATTTGGAGGTAAGTTTGAGTTTGAAGTGGTTCAAACGGAGAAAAATCCAGAGAAGGTGAGGTCTGAATTGAGGAACAAAGAAGATGATTCAAATGAGTCGATTGAATCATATGAAGAGGTGGAACAATCAACCCTGGTTGTAAGGAGGTATGAACGAGTAACAAAACTAGTCAAAAGGTATAGTCCATCTGACTTCCGTTCCACATTTGTGTTAACTTCCACCGACGAGGAGCCCAAGTTAGTCAGGGAGGCAGTCGACTCGACATAGGGTAGACTCTGGAAGGATTCCATGGCCAAAGGAATGGAATCCTTGCACAATAATGAGACGTGGGACTTGGTCGAATTACCTGGTATAAGAAAACCCGTCGGGAGTAAGTGGGTATTTAAGAAAAAAATGAATGTGGCAGGTCAAGTCGAGAAATGTAAAGTTCGACTGGTAGAAAAAGGATATTCCCAAGTCAAAGGAGTCGACTTTGGTGAGATTTTTTTCCCCTGTTGCAAAATTAAATTCCATTAGAGTACTAATGTCTCTGGCTGCAACATTTTATCTTGAAATAGAGAAAATGGATGTAAAAACAACGTTTCTACATGGGGACTTGGAAGAAGGAATCTACATGAAACATCATGAAGGATTTGTAGTAAAGGGAAAGAAAGAGAAAGTGTGAAAGTTGAAAATATCCCTTTATGGTCTAAAGAAGTCACCAAGGATGTGGTACCAAAATTTTGACACATTCATCCTTAGTTTAGGATTTGTGAGAAGTAAAGATGATTATTGTGTATATTCCAAGGAAGAAGGTGGGAATTTCATATATGTAGCATTGTATGTCAACGACAAGTTGTTCATTGGAAACAACATGGACGTAATAAAGGATGTGAAGAAGAAACTATCCTCCAAGTTCGACATGAAGTATCTTGGTGCAACAAACTTCATTTTTGGAATGGAGATAAAGAGAGATTAGGTTGTTAGAAAATTTTAGTTGAACCAGAGGAAATATATTGAAATAATCTTGAAGCATTTCAACATGCAGGATTGCAAGCCTATAAAGGTGATAATTCCCGTGGGAGCAAGGCTAACTGTTGAATAGTGTCCAAAGACACAGGAGGAAATAGAGGACACGACACGTGTTCCCTATGAAAGTGTCATTGGTAGTCTAATGTCTGTGATGGTATGCACTCAACCAAACATTTCCCATGTAGTGGGAGTGTTGAGTAGATACATGTCGACACCTGGAAAAGAGCACTAGACAACTGTCAAAAGAGTATTTAGGTATTTGTGTGGCAAAAATGATTATGCTATATGCTACCAAGGGAAACCTGGAGTTGAAAATAAAGTAGATGTACATGGATTTGTCGATGCCGATTGGGCTAGAGATATGGATCGACAAAGGTCGACCCAATGGATATGTGTTCAAGATGTTCGATGGAGTAATCAACTAGATGAGTAAGCAACAGGTGGTCGTAGCCTTGTCAACAACAAAATTTGAACACATGGTAGCCACTCATGGAAGAAAAGAAACAATATGGCTGCAATTACTATGTTCAAGGATCAAGTTTAAGCAGGGAAATATGAAGATAAATTGAGATAGTCAAAGCAAAATATTCCTGGAAAAGAACCTAGCTTATCATTCCAATACTAAGCATATTTATGTACAATACCATTTCGTGAGAGACATGGTGGAAAGAAAAAAGGTGTTGATGGAGAAAGTAGAGACATCAGAAAACATAATAGACTCTTTGACCAAGTTTGTGAGTGCTATGAAGTTCTCTTGGTGCAGAGAGGAAATGGGCATCACTGCCTTGGGTATGTGAACAAAATTTCAGGAAACTCCTATTTCAACAAAGAAAATAACAATTGGGAGAATGTTGGGTTGTTATATTATTTGCAGTGAAAGTTTAGTCGAGGTGGATCAACTGGGGGTGAAAGTCGAAGGTCGAAGTGATTGCCCGGGTAAAGTTGAAGTCAAAGTGATCGAAAATAATTCGAAGAGGTCAATAGAAAAGAGGACATTAGGAGGTCATGTGGCAACCGACTAAAATTCGAATGGAGATCAACTGTAACAGAACCCTGAGATTCGTGAGATTTGTAGCCAATGATCTGCGTGGATCTGTAACCATTTTTGGGCACCATTATTTAGAATTTTCCTACTATAAAGCCTATAAATAAGGCATGTTGTAATTATATTAAGTTGATGTTGTAATTTATCCTCATGCTTATCTTTAGCAGAAGGTTACTGGTCATGTATATGTAAGTTGAATTGGCTGCAGGTTTGTTCTTGTGTAAAGCAAGAAGGTATGATGTCGATTGTGTCTTAGGTGTATACCAAGGTTAGACATGTAACCTTTTATTTAGAATGAATAAGACAAAAAGAGAACAAGACTCTCAAGGAATGTTGGTTTTCCCATTTGGGTTTCCAGGGTAAAATCTCAGTGCACTGTGTGATTGTTTTGTCATTTATTTTCTAGCTTAAATTTGTCTTCCTCTCTTCTATAAGGTTTAACATGGAAGTCTATTTTCCTAACACACATACCATTGTGACAACTTGGCTCCCTTGCCACTTCTATTGGTACACTTTTGCAATCTAACTCACAAATACACTTTGTCTCTTTTAAATTCTATCTAATACATGTGCATCCATGTAACGTTTATATATATTTTGAGCTTCTTTCAATATTTCCCATACTTTGTTCATTTGTTCTTCCATTTCTTGAATCATTTTAGGTACAATTAGAACTCGATATTCAATTCTGTCCCAACTAAGAGGAGTTCAACATGGCCCACCATACAAAAAAATTGAAAGGTGTCGTCTTTATCGAACTCTAATAATGGTTATTATATGAAAATTCCACAAGAGGTAAATACTCTTCCCACTGATTATGTTTTTCCATTACATATACATCAAACATATCCTCTAACACTTGATTTACTCTTTATATCTGTCCATCTATTTTAGGATGATATGCGATAATAAAATTAAGTTGTGTTCCCAAGGCTTCTTGGAAACTTGTGCAAAACCTTTCTGTAAATACTGAAACTCTATCTAAAATGATCTTTTCCAAAATTCCATGCAGTATTGCAATATCATTTATAAAAACTCTTTCTATTTCTAGTGCATGATAAGTTTTATTTACTGGAACAAAATGTGCACTCTTTGTCAAAGTATTCACTACTACTAATATTGAGTCATGCCTATATGATTTCATAGGAAATCCCACTATGAAGTCTATAGAATCAGTTCCCATTTCAATTTAGGTGTTTCATATGGTTGCAATAATATTTCTAGTTTCTAGTATTCATCCTTTACTTGCTAGCATTCTAGACATATAGCCATGTAATATACTACATCCTTCTTCATTCCACTCCAAAATAATAGTGGTTTTAGATCCATGTACATCTTTTCACTCTAGGATGAGCCATATATACTGGCTTATGTGCTTCCCTAAGCATCAAATTACAAATTTCCTCAATTGGAGGTACATAAATCCTTATGGAAAATCTCAATAATATGTCATAATCCAAAGTATATCCCTCATACATGGGAATTATCCTTACTTCATTTTCTAATTTTGTCTTTACTTCTGCATACCATGTGTCATTTTCTTGTAATTTCAATATATTTTCTCAGATTATTTTTTAAAGGTAACATTAAGAATATCTGAGGTCTTTTGCTCAATGCATTTTCTACCTTGTTTAACATTGCTTTCATATATGTTATGTTGAAATCATACTCACTTGATAATTCTAACCATCTTCTATATCTAGCATTCTAGTTACTTTGCGTAAATATATTTTGAAGTCCATTGTGGTTTATCTTCAATTCAGAATTTTATCCAACCAAGTAATGTCTCCAAAACCTTGGTACATGAAATACTACAACAAGTTCTAAGTCAAAAATTACATAGTTCTCTTCATGAGGCCTCAGTTTTCTTGAAGCACAAGCAATCACCCACCTTATTTTAATGGGACTACACTTAATCCTTCTTTTGAAGCTTTCCTAATCCTAATCCATATCTAGTACCTTTAGCATGGGAGTTGTCATCAATAACTATTTAAGCTTGTTGATTGCTTGTTCACACTACTTTGTCCATATAAATTTCTTATTTTGAAAAACCCTCTACAAATGTCCTGTAATAACCGACCAAGCCCATAAAACTAGATAATTCATATATGTTTGTAAGTGTTGGCCATTTCATAATAGCTTCTATGTTTGTTGGATCCACAAAAATTCCTTCCCTTGAAATGATGTGACCCAAATAATGAATCTCTAATTCAAAGAAAGAACACATAGATAGTTTAGCATACATCTTATGCCCTCTCATAAATTACAATACTAGCCTTGAATGTTTTTTGTGTTCCTCTAGTGTCCTTGAATATGTCAAAATATCATCCAAAAAAACTTGCATGGACTTATCAAGTTTTTTTTGAAAAACCCCATTCATAAAAGTCATGAACACAACTGTCACATTTTTCAACCCAAATAGCACCACTACAAACTCATAATGGCGAAAAAATGTCTTAAATGTTGTTTTAGGAATGTCCTCTTCTCTAATTCTTAATTGATGATACGTTGAACTCATCGATCTTTGAAAATGTAGTTGACCCTTTTATTTGATCAAATAGATCATCAATCCTAGGAAATGGACATTGATTTTGTATGGTCACTTTGTTCAACTATTGATAGTTGATACAAATCCTCCATAATTATCCATGTTTCTTCTTTACAAAGATCATTGACACTCCCCACAGTGATATACTAGGATGAATAAATCCCAAATCTGACGATTCTTGGTGATGCATCGACAACTCTTGGAATTCCATGGTTGTCATGCAATAAGGAGTGTTCACAATAGGCTCAATTCTTGGTTTGAGTTCAATCATGAACTTCAACTCCTAACTGATGGTAGTCCATGTAACTCTTCTGGAAACAAGTCAGAAAATTATGATAGTATAGGATGTTGTATTATGCTCACCATATCATGTTTCTTGTTCAAGGTTTCCATAACATATAAATTGAAACCCTTCTTAATAATTTTATTTATTTATTTTAATCATCGAAATAAATCTTAAAAAGAAACCTCTATTAGCCCCTGCTGAAATTCTTTTGTATCACGAGTCATCTGCAAAATAAAACATTTTACTGTTATAGTCTAAAACCACCTCATGAGATTATAACTAGTCCATACCTATGATCATATCATCTGATACCAAGGTAGTAGTTTAGAATGACACATGTATAACTATTGGAAATATTGTTGTCATTGATGTCAAAGACAGGGGGAGATTACAGATGTCCAATTATTGGAAATATTATTTTTGGATTTTTGATGCTCAGTTTGGATACCTTATATTTGAAAGAAGTTTTACCCTATATACCTAGCTCAAACGGGATAATAGGTTATATGGTTGGAAATATTATTCCGAGACCTTTCCAACGATATATGGCATTCCCTCTAACTCCTGAGGAATGAGGAGATATGAATTTCTCTATCTGACAACCCAGCAGGTCGACTCAACCAATATTTATAGGTCATCCCTAAAATTGAGCACAATAACACTATAAATATAGGATTGATGTGTGCATTTGAAGAGTATCCAAGCAATATATCAATTTTGAGGTGCATAAAAGAGTTTTGAAGTGCGCTAGATGAGATGGGGAGTCTTTTTGGGGTCTAAAGGCGTGCAAGAGGAGTTTTCTTGTTCTTAAGGTGCGCTATGACGAACTAAAGGTATGTGATGCTACAAAGTGTGTTGTTTTGAGGTTGTGATGTTGTAGTATTGGATCATATTCTAGGAATGGTGCTATGAGGATCGCTAGGGCATGAAGGCTAAATGTGACTAGGATTTGAAGCTATGTCTGAAGTATGAAGCATGCAAGTGAAGTCATAAGTACTCTGTGTATGAGGATATTATATTGGTGTCTATACATGTCTTATTGAGTTGGTTCTGAACTGAGGAGATTGGTGTCTCTAGTATATTGGTGCCTATAGGTGATGTCGATTTGACGCTTAGGTGAGGAGATCAGTGTCTCTAGTAGGTTGGTGTCTACAAGTGTTGTCGAGTTGGTGCTCAGGCGAAGGGATTGGTGTCTTGAGCAAGTTGGTGACTGCAAATATTGTAATAGTGGGTTGGCACCTACATCTTTTTGAGTTAGTGTCTCTAGTAGGTTGGTTCCTACAAGATTTGTAATAGTAGGTTGGTTCCTACAGACATTTATAA
Source organism: Picea engelmannii (assembly GCA_009831015.1). Classification (NCBI taxonomy): domain Eukaryota; kingdom Viridiplantae; phylum Streptophyta; class Pinopsida; order Pinales; family Pinaceae; genus Picea; species Picea engelmannii. Next base: position 161,099 of record ML780816.1, read on the forward strand.
AGACACGTTTTATGATTTTCTCCTGATTGGGTCTCCATGTTAAACTCAATGCATTGTGATTTGAGTTTATATGTGATTATTGTTTCTCAACTAATGAATGATTGATGAATGGTTAAATAAAGTAAAACATATATTATATTGATTTACCCCCCCTCTCAGTATAAGAATAAGTTCAACAATTGGTATTAGAGCAGGTTCCTTCAGAAATAGTCTAAACTCTGGAAGGTAGATCATTGGAGCACACATGACTAGTCAAGAAAGTTTCTTCACAAACAGGTGTCCATTGTTTGACTGAACAAACTATGCATTTTGGAGTATAAGAATGCATATTTATCTAATTTCTCTTCGTTTTTATATTTTGAAATCAGTCGTGAATGGTTATATATCCCCAACAACTTCACCAACAGATGCGGTCGGGAAGAAGCCTAGTGAACATAATGCAAAATCCATGAATGCCATATTGTGTGGCTTATCGAATTCTAAGTTTGTCAAGGTGATGCATTGTGGATTGGAAAAATAAATTTGGGACAAACTTCAAAAAATATATGAAGGTGATGAAAAGGTGAAGAAGGAAAAGATCCAAAATCATAGAAGATTGTTCGAGAGTTTGAAAATGAAAGATGAAGAAAAGGTTGCAGCCTATTTCCTTAAAGTGGATGAAATTGTGGATGAAATTGTCAACACCGTCATATGACTTGGTGAGAAGGTTGAAGAACCAAAGATTGTGAAAAAGGTGTTGAGATCTCTTCGCTTAAGATTTGATGCCAAGGTCTCTTCCATTGAAGAAATGAAGGATTTGGAGAAACTAACGATGGATGAGTTGCATGGGATTCTCACTGCATATGAGATGACGAAAGAAAAAGAAAATCTAGCACAGAAGGAAGCAACTTTTGAGGCATCAAAGAATACAAAAGGACATAAATTCCAGCCATGAATTAGATACAGAAGAAGAACAATTTGTGAGAAAGCTAAAAAGAGGATCTAGAAAATAAAAAGGTAAGCTACCCTTCATATATTTTAATTGTGGTAGAGTAGGGAATTTTTCTGCTAAATTACCATATGCAAAAAAGGAAGAAAGTGATGATGAGGAAAATAATGTTAAAGAAGAACATAACAATAGAATCAAACCTTATAGACACAAAAGAGGAAAACATACTAAGAATAAGATTTTTCACTCTAGAGAGGACAATAACTCGTTTGAAGAAAGTGATGGATATGTTTATGATATTGACAAAGACAAATTCCTCTTTATAGATGTAGATAAATAGTCTATTGATAAAGAAAATGAAGACAATAAGAAAGAAAAATAAGAAGAAGAAGAAGACATTGATGGGGAAGTGAATCTTGAATCATAACTCATTACTTCCTTAGAATAAATGGACAAACTCAGGGGAAGGAATAGAAAGCAGAAAGAGCAATTGTAGAAATATGAAGAGGAGGATCATGATCTTGAATAAACAGAGAAGACAATTATCATCCTGAAGACCTACTAGAAAAGGAAAAAATGATAGAAGAAGTGGCGAGAATCCAGTTGAAAGAAAAGGAGGAAAATTGCAAGAATCTAGAAGCTGAAATAGTTTCCTTAAGAAAGGAACTAGAGAAAACAACTGATTAGTTGAATAGAATCTTGAAGTTTGGAAAGACTATTGAAATATTAAATAATATTCTTAGTTTCCAAAGGTCACCATTAATCAAGACAAGTCTTGGCTACAATGAAAAACAAAATATCCCCGAGGGAGATGCAAGGACGAAGGTCACAAAGCCATCATAAAAGGAAAATGAAGAAAAACCTAAAGGCTATGCCAATATTCTCAATGGATCCATCAACAATGAAAGCAGTAGTAGGAAAGGCAATGATGACTAGAAAAAATCTGATTCTTCCCACAAGAATGAGTTTAGAATAGTTGTTCCACCAAGAAGACCTTTCACAAACCGGTATCGAAATCTCTTTGTTGACGATTGTTTTTCTTGCAATAATTTTGGCCATAAAGAAATAGATTGTAGAGATTATGCAGGAAGTGATCGTGTGAGATTTATAAACATAAGTTCTTATAAAACCACAAATAATTATTATGTAAGCAGCAAAACCATAAGTTCTCACGGGTTTTTTGATAGAAACTACAATTCATTTGATTTCCTACTTGATTACAAGGCTGACATAACACATGACTATAGAAGCAACATAATAAAGATGGAAGAAGACGTTCTTGCCAAGCATAGAGAAGAATACACAACGGTGTGGAAAAGGAAGCAAGAAGAACATTAGAAGGAATAATGCAGACTTGCACTTTATTCTCAAAATAAAGGGAACCAATGGGTACATTGACAGTGGATGTTCAAAACACATGATAGGGGACCAGACCAAGTTTCTCACCTTGAAGGAAGAAAAAGGAGGTAGTGTTACTTTTGGAGATAATGGTTCTGCAAAGATAGTTGGAAAAGGTACTATTGGTCTTGATAATGGAAAGACTAGGACAAGAATGCCTTGTATGTTGAAGGGTTAAAGCATAATCTTCTAAGTGTCAGTCAAATGTGTGATGAAGGTTATAACCTTACATTTCATTCTAAAGGATGTGAGATAAGGAAAGCAACTTCAAGAAGATTAGTGGAAAATGAAAACAAAACCTTAAGTACATACTCGATGAAGTCAAAGAATAAAAATGTTGTATTGAACAGAAGCTGGGAGTGATATCCCTCTCATCTCTTCAGTAAAAGGAAGCACAAGATCAGAGGGAGCAACCCTTTTCTATTGTTGTCAAATAGGGAGAAGTTGCAGACAAATGAATATTTGTAGACACGAGGAAAGTTGCAGACATGGGAAGTATCATAATTGATTAAGGGTTTCCATCAATGAAAAAGGGGGAGATTGTTGGAAATATTAATGTCATTGATGTCAAAGACAGGGGAATATTACAAATGTCTAATATAAAGATTGTAAGATGGATATTGTTGGAAATATTGTTTTTGGAGTTTTTATGCTTAGTTTGGATACCCTATATTTGAAGGCATTTATACCCTAGATACCTAGCTCAAATGGGAGCATAACTTATTCTGAGATCTTTCCAATGGTATATGGAATTCCCTCTAACACCTTAGGAATGAGGTGATATGAATTTTTATGTCCGACAACCCATCCATAAATTTTAGGTTGGCTCAACTAGTCTTAGAGGTCGGCCCTAAAAGTGAGAACATAAATACTATAAATACATGATAGATATGCACATTTGAAGAGTATATAAGTAATATATTCGGTCTGAGGTGGGAAGAAGAGATATGAGATGCGCTAGAGGATTTGGGGAGTCATTTTTGGGTCTAAAGGTGTGAAAGAGGAGTTTTCTTGGGGTTTTCTTGTTCTTTAGGTGTGCTATGAAGGACTAAAGGTCCGTGATGCTGCAAAGTGTGTTGTTTTGAGGTTGTGATTTTGCAGTCTGGGATCATATTTTGGGAATGATGCTATGAGGCTCACTAGGACATGAAGGTTAAATGTGACTAGGATTTCAATCTATGTTTGAAGTATGAAGCATGCAGGTGAAGTTAGAAGTACTCTGCGTATGAGGATCTTATATTAGTTTCTATACATGTCTTACTGAGTTGGTGCTTAGCCAAGGATATTGGTGTCTCTAGTAGGTTGGTGTCTACAAGTGCTGCTGAGTTCATGCTCAGGTGAGGATATTGGTGTCTCTAATAGGTTGGTGCCTACAAGTGCTACTAGGTTGGTGGTCAGGTGAGGGGATTAGTATCTCCGACAAGTTGGTGCCTGTAAATATTATAACAATGGTTGGTTCCTACATCTTGCTGAGTTTGTGCTCAGTTAAGAAGATTGGTGTCTCCAGTAGGTTGGTGCCTACAATATTTGTAACAATAGGTTGGTGCCTATAGACATTTATAAAGATAAGTTTTATGGGTTTTTCTCGATTGGGTTTCCATGTTAAACTTAATGCATTGTGATTTGAGTTTATATGTGATTATTGTTTCTCAACTAGTGAATGATTGATGAATGGTTAAATAAAGTAAAAAGTATCTTATACTGATTCACCCCCCCCTCTCAGTATAAGCATAAGTTCAACAATAACATAACCCAATATTATCTTCGTATTTTTTTAACTAATTTCCCTACTCCTTGTTTAACACTAGAATCTATTTTGACTTGATTAACATCCTCTTGACTGCTTTCCATAATCCCACATATAGATAATACATTATATGAATCTCTCTTGTATATATCACTAATGAAATACATATACTACTAATCTTACCTATAGTCTTGAGTACTATTGACTTACGCTCAACCTAGTGAATTTTCACCACTACATGAATCTTGTGGGATTTACCTAAATCACCAATAGTGGTTTGGATCTACCCTTGACTAGCTACTCTCACTACCTATGGGAAATCCCTCTATAAATGTGGCTCTCCAAATGCCCATTACCCTGTCTTTGGATTTTTTATCTAACTCCTAGAGTCCCAAACTATGTAAATGTAGACCCACTATTCTGTTAAGTCTGTTATGGTCTAGCACCACCTTACTGCATTAGTGGCCTATGTGGTGGCCTCAGACCTCCTGATTGACATTTTTGGGTTTTTATGACATGGCTCCTTAACTAATCCTTACACCCTTTCATTATTCTATATGTGCTAATTGACTGAGAACTCTATCTATTTTATCTTGAACCTAAAGGTCTAGATGGTCTCAACTAAACACCTCCCACGAGTTCCTCCTTGGATATGATATCCCTATGAACTACCTCATGCAAATTACATTCCATAATTATACATAATTTGATCTGATGTTATAGTTTATCATGTAGACAAACTTGTTGACCCATAACTTCTGTGTGTTTAGTGCAATACATACCTTAAAAGTTCCATGAATCTAGTTTGATACTTTGGCATTGACCTATTATCTCGTCTTAGAGAGTTTAAATCATTCAATTTTCTTTTAATGAACTCCTTAAAGAGGTATATTTCTCTAAAATTCTCCTCAAACAATTCCCATGTTATCTTATATATGTCCATACCTAGCTATGGTAATAAGGTTTTCCACCACAATAGTGTACTTCCTTTCAGTTGTAAGACACCCACACACACCTTGAAATTAGAAGTATAATATTTTAGTGCAAAAATCATGGACATATTCTCAAGCCATGCTTCAACTACTTATCCATCAATGGAGCCCCAAAATTTTGAAAACTACTTTTTCCTACTTCTCATTAACCATAAACATTATGATGGTTTACCAACCCATCTCCAAGAGTGGAAGCACCAATTTCCTCCTGGTTCAATATGTTATTCAATGCATCATACATTCTTTAAAATTACTAGATCATTGACACAATCTCACCCACAAGTACATTTCCTTGAGCTCTAGCAGGGGATGGCGAAGGTCATGCACCATGGCCTCTTGTTGCCTGACTTCCACCTCTTCCTCTTATTCTATCCATTTCTTCCCTTCCATGCATGGACATAAAATTTCAAGTTTCAAACAACTAATAAGAACAAAATTATAGTAAAGTGGAATTAATAATTCAACACATATTTTACTAATCAAGAGGGTCCATAGGTGCTAGTGTATGTAATCCCACTTTGATACCATCTATAACGCCCATTTGGGATGTTAATCTAAAAGAAAGCACACAATATATATCTATATATATATATATATATATATATATATATTATCAATACACTAATAAGATTAACAACATAAGATATGACCTATACAATTGAAATTCACTCTCCATGTATGTAGATATATTCAATACACAAATAAAGTGTATTTCAATAATAACTTATCAATTTGACCCCTTGGTCGCATAATCCACTCGTAAACTCCATGATGTTTAATAATAATTCAAGTACAAGATTGATTTCAAATGTCACTTCTTTTTTGATACAATGCTATGTATGATTATATATTCTCAAATCCAAAGTACTAGCACTTATGCTTATCAATAAATTAACTACATGCACATTTCCATTACAACTAAGGAATAAGTAACAAGTAGCAAAGCTGGCTCAATTACTAATTTAATCAAGATAAATATTAAGACCACAATGATTAGGCCTCTATTAATCATTCAATGGTTCACAATTTCCTTCTACAACAATAATACAATTTTCTCCATACGACACTAACAATCCCTTTTTCAATAAGCAAGAATACTTGTTGTCAATATATATACACTTCCTTAGATATGAACAAAGATAACTAAAAACAATTATTTTTCAGATCACTAGGAATCTATCTGCCACACTAATTTTCCAATTCAAAATACCCAATCTCAAGAGTACATATCAACCCCAATAACATTCAACTAAAACTGTTACGAGGAAAATATCTCTATGGCTAGGTTAAACCACAACAGACGGAAATGACTGCAGAAAACAACTCTCTTCTCAAGTATGCTATGTAAACAAATATGCTAGCAAGACAAGATAAAAAGGCCTACCTCGTCCATACGTTCGATGAAGTCCACCGTTGAGCACTCGAACCAAAGTGATATACCTGCAACTAGTCCTCAACAACCATGAAAAGCAAGCATATGGTGATATTATATGATGTTAGCACATTCAATAGCATAATCCATTAATAAACATGACAAATGTGCCCATGGAATAATAATTCAAGTATTTGCAAGATATCAATTGGATGGGAAAAGAGTATTTCTATTAATATATGATCAATAGAAGTGAAAATGTTACAGACTTCTATGTCGGCATGGTTCAAAACTGAGAATCTAAGGTCCTTCCAGTTGGGCCTCCACCACTTCAATCCTCCACCAAAGGCAAGCTCATAAAAGAGAAGCAATGAGGTTCTCAATCAATAAGGGAAGAGCTTGGGGAATTAACACTATGTTCAGACTTAAAGGACATAGGGATGCGGACTTAATATGAAGTAAATAATTTCTCTAGAGTAACTTTGCTCTCAAATTTGAATTCTCTCTCTCTCCATAGCTCGGAATTGGCCAATTTATAGCCTTCAAATGGAACTGAAGGACCAAGTCAGAACGTTTCCAGTACATGGAAGGCGAACGATCATAGATCTCCTGTCGTGACATGGAAACCTGACATTAATTTTCATTTTCTGGCACGAATCTCGATGTACGTGGGCTGTAGTGGTGCAACCTGCACATACGCATGTTGTATAGTAGGCAAGATGCGTATATGTGGAAAAATATGTATTTTTAGCTGTGGATTTTACAAACAAGGATGATAAGTCTCCATAGGGAAAAGGAAAAAGGCCTTCTGTGCAAGATTGCACAGAGTGAGGAAAATATTGCTATAATAGATGCCCCTAATGTGTGAGGTCAAAAGAGTACCTGTGATGGCCGAAATACATTATAAAAAACCCAGAAGTGGAGTGATGGGGAACCAACTGGAAGAACTAGTTGCTCATTACATTCTATACTGACTTTGCATACATGGATGAAAATAGAATTACACTGCAGATCCATGTGAAAATATACCAAACAATTGTCCGTGGCCATGAATAAGAAAATAAAAATGCAGTCACATGCCAAAAGTTGTCATAGTAACAAACAAGGCCTAGTAGAACCAATCTCAAAATCAATCTGAAGATATCTGTATACAATGGAGTACAATCTGATCTCCCATGATCACCGAAGTCATATAGGTTCTGGTCCAATGAAAAGGAAGCAACAACTGAGGAAATCTATGGCCACATATTGATGTCTTCAAGTCTTCTACATAATCCACCAAGGGTGCAAGTCTACATTATGTGAATAAAGGAGTTGAGGTCGAACACAATGAGACATTGTTTGATTACCGGTCATTGATGTATACCATTAACAAACGCGAGACAACCTACCGATGATGAAAGTAGGTATCAAGACACCGAGTACATTCTTACAAGTGTGAATAAAGGAGTCGGTGTTGAACACCTGAAGAATCCATCGATCATGAGACATTGATGTATTCCCGACTGTCGATGGTGAGAGAACCTGCCATTAATGAATGCAAGCCTCAAGGTACTCATAAGACTCTAGGTCCCATTTCCAAAATAGATGAGCTGAAGTTGATGGAAGGAGACCCACTGAAAGGAGAGCATTAAGGCATCCCTCATCAGTCAACACGAGGTACAAAGCAGGAGCTTCATGATTTGGAGGAAATCGGACGAAGAACATGTTCACGAACCAATGACCCTGTGCATCTTTCGCGTGTGCCAAGTGCAAGTGGTACATGAAAAATATCCTCTGAATAGAAGCCGATGAGGAAAACTGCTGACAAAGGTGAGGAAACCACCAATAAGGCTAATGGCATCCAAGACACTGCACAAATCCCAATGTGTGAATAGATGTCTTGCCATCGAACACAAGGGAAACCACCCAGTCAACGACCAATGATGAAATGTTGACTGTTGGGTTCAAGTTTACCTACTGATGATGAAAGTAGGACTAGGGTGCATGATAGGACTACAATATCATGTGATTCTGAGACAAAATGAGGGTATGTCCTACATGCAAAGTCAAGAGTTCTGAGGAGTGGCCAACACAGGTTGATAGACTTCCTTTGAACAAGAGCATGAGACATATGGAAGACTCCGACAACATAGACTCAATGATGAAACCATGAGATGCAGGAGGCATCAATGAAATTCTCTATAGGGACTGGAAGAGGGCCTTCTGTGTAAGATTGCATAGGGTGAGGCAAATCTTGATATAACAAAAACATAAATCAATTTTAGGGACCTAACCTCCCTAACCCCTCACATAGGTAGAATAATATATTTTCCATGTAATAGAGGCCGACATTAGTTAATAAGGCCTATTTAAAAAATGTGAACAAGTCGATGTAAGAAGACCTAATAGAAGCTTTCGCTTCTAGAAAGATCTTCCTCTATAATGTTATTTAGAAGACATAATTAGTATAAATAAGAGTAGGAGCCATGAGAAAGCCTTGTCTTGAGAATTATTGTAATAGAGCATTGTTATGTTGGAGGTTTCCCCATCAAAGAGGCAAGTGAACATTGATTTCTATCAATAAATGTATCATTTTTGGTATTGTGGTTCTCTACATTTTGTTGTTCCACTAGTATTTTTTGCAGTATTTCTGTTTTCTTCTTATTATAATAGATCTGGTACCTAACAAGAGGTATCATAGCACTTTCCTCTGCGAAAACTGTGGGAATTTTTTTCTAGGGTAGAGACGTGTTTTGTCGGTGTCTTTAAAGCACAAAGATCTGTCACTCAAAGGGTAAAATTGTAGTGGGGAAGATTGCACACAGGAAATAAAAATCGTTTCACGGGGTTACTTAGAAGCAAACGTTTCACCTTGTTGGAAACCTTTGTAACCCCTATTGGTACCCGTCAAGTAGTACTGCATCAGAAAAAATATGTACAAGACCATCACTCCCACATACCATCAGGTATATCGGGAGTCTCATAGGTCTCTTGAAACCATCCCTATATTAGTCGATCGACTGCTATATTGCTGTAGTGACACCGAGAACAAAACTTGGGAATATACTCTCTAGTACCTGGGTAATCGGGTAGTACGACTAAGGCTACGGTCGAGCCTATTTAGTTGGTGCCCTGAGATATTGGGTTGAGTACTACTATTTGACCTTACACATATATCAAAGAGCTATAGCACAGGGAAAACCCCTATCTATAGGAATGTTGAAAACCCTAACCCTTAGGAAATAAACAAAATAGAAAAGGAGCAAATGAGATTTATTGCCGCGCAACCCTGTCTCCCGCAGTCTAGTTGCGAAACTCCTACAAACTTTTTCTTGCTAACAATTTGGGCACTTCATCACTACAATATTCTTTAGACCAAAGTATAACTCTGCAGGAGTTAAAAAAAGGAGTATAGTGGTCCCACCATCACCCTTATTAGGGACCTATTCTATTAGATTCCTCTCTTCTCCCTAATCACAATGGTACCTATAATTTTTAAGCCTTTTTTTACATGGACCCGACCCCCTTCTCGACACCCTTATTTGCAACATATCCCATTAGTTCCCCTTTTTTCCTCGATCACCATGGTTCCTATCACTTATAAGCCTTTTTTTATGTGGTCCCATCCACCTTTCCAGAAACCCTTATTTGACACCTATCCCTTTGGATTTCCCTTTTCGCCCTGATTGATGTGATATATATCTCATATACGCCTTTTTTCAGTGGACCCACATTCCAGGCACCCCAACTTTCCACATGGCCAACACTTGCAGCCAAGAACTGCAGGATGAAATCGCCAAGAACAAAGCCTTGTTTGACCGTTTTGAGGCACAAGTCCAGATCGAATTTTCCAAAGTTGACGATCGATTTAACCAATTAGAGGGAAAATTGGAAAACAAATTTGACACCCTCAATGTCGCTCTCAACTAGTTGCTCAATCGATCCTAGGACCCCCTCTTTCCTAAACAAACCTCCCAAGTAGATGGTGTTGACTCCTTCCATAGTATGGCCTTTCATTCAAACCCCTTTCATTGTGACCCATGTCTTCACCGAGTTGAGGTCAATAAATTTGATAGCTCTGATCCCACGGGCTGGGTCACCCAAATGGAGCATTATTTTTCTTTGCATGGAATTACTGATGAGTTGGCCAAACTTTGTTATGTTGTTCTCTATCTAGATCCTAAACATAAAACCCTCTTTTCTTCCTTGCCCTCAACCTATCAATCTTTCCCCTCATGCTACCCCTCTCAAGATCCAGGAATCAACTTGCACAAAAATGGTTGAATGCCAACTCAAGGGTCTTTGCTATAATTGTAATGAAAAATATTTTCCTGGGCACAAGTGTAAGGAACAAAATATTTTTATGGCCATTTTTTAGGATACTATTGATGAGGAGAATAAAGATTCTCCTATGGAAGAGCTACCCCCCACAAATGATACTACTCCAATTGTTGATCCACTAGAAGTTGAACCGAAAGTCATAATCCTTGTTTGCCCATAATTATGGGTGGAAACACCCATAATTTTGTTCATCGTTGCATTGCCCAGGAAATCAATTTCTATATCTGTGATGTCAACAATTTTCAAATCATGATTGCCAATGGAGGTTCCATGAAATGTGGTGGGCATTGTTAAAATGTGCACCTACAAATTAGTCAGTACCACCTGAAATCTCATATTTTTTCTATCAACATGGGTGGTTGTGACATTGAGCTCAATGATGAATGTTTATGCACTCCGGGCCCCATCCTCATGGATTTTAAGGAATTAACGATGCAATTCCAACAAGAGGGAAGACAATATCAGTTCCAAGGTATCACAATAATCTCCCATGAGATCATTAGTTCCCATTGAATGGAAAATCTCCTCACAAAAGGTCATTTGGGCATTATTATCCAACTCCATTCCATTCAAGCAGTTGAGACACCCTATGTGCACCCTAACCTCCAATATATCCTCTCCCAACACCAAGCCATTTTTACCACTCCCCATGGACTTCCCCCTTCCCGTGGTGTTCATGATCATTCCATTCCTCTAGCTCTGGGCAACCTTTCTCCCAATGTTCGCCCTTATTGTCATCCCTTTGCCCAGAAGAATGGAATTGAGAAAAGTATTTAGGAATTGTTCGAAGCAAGTGTTATCTGTCCTAGTACCAACCTCTATTCTTCTCCTGTGGTCATGGTACTTAAGAAAGAATGCACTTGGCGCACGTGTCTAGACTTTTTCACCCTCAAGAAACTCACCATCAAAGAGAAATTTCCCATTCATGTCATTAATGATCTATTGGATGAATTGTGCGGTGCTTAGTACTTTACTAAACTTGATCTCCCTTTTGGCTACCACCATATACATATGAAAGAGGATGACTTTCCCAAGACTGCATTTAGAACTTATGAGGGTCACTATGAGTTCTTGCTCATGCCCTTTGTCCCGTGTAATGCTCTCTCCACTTTCCAAAGTCTCATGAATCATGTCTTTTGTCCTTTCCTCCGTCATTTTGTCTTAGTTTTCTTTGACGACATTTTCATCTATAGTAAAACTTGGAAATCCCATCTTGCCCTTGTGGATCAAGTTCTCCATCTACTCTCTCAGCACAAACATTTCCTAAAATAGTCTAAATGTGCCTTTGGATCCTTGGAAGTAGAGTACCTGGGTCATATTGTCAGCAAGGATGGCGTAAGGGTGGATACTAAGAAAAATGAAGCTATGAAGGATTGGCCTCGCCCTAAAAATCTTAAGATCTTGTGTGGTTTTCTGGGTTTAACGGGCTATTATCACAAGTTTGTTCAAAATGATGTCAAAATTGTGACACCTCTTACTGCTCTCCTAAAAAATGCTTTCACTTGGACTCCAACCGCTAATCAATCATTCCATGCCTTGAAAGAGGATATGTGCACAACTCTTATCCTGACACTTCCCGACTTCACCAAGACTTTTGTCTTGGAATGTGATGCTTCAGGGAAAGGAATTGGGGCAGTCCTCATGCAAGATGGAAGGCCTTTGGTTTTCACTAGCAAACAACTTTCGGAGAGACATTTGGACCAATCAATATATGAAAAGGAATTGTTGGCTATTCTACATGTTGTGGATCTCTGCCGTCCTTATCTATTGGGGCAACACTTCCAAATTAAAACTAATTATCAAAGCCTCAAGTATTTTCCGGAACAACACATTTCATCCCCAGTGCAATAAAAATGGGTGACCAAGCTATTTGGATATGATCATGAGATCATTTACAAGAAGGGAAAAGAAAATGTGGTTGCTGACGTTCTTTCCAGGAAGTAATGTCATATACATGTCAATCATACATATATTAATCCCATCTAGAGTCCACATATCTTAACTCAATCCAAAGTCCATATACACATGTAAGTCTTCCTATCACACTTGACAAACCTTTAATAACACCATATAACTTCATAAATTTCATTATATAATAAATGTTTATTTTCAATATTCATAATTACTACTCTAAATTATATATATATATATATATATATATATATATATATATATATAAAAGAAAACTATAACTTTCAATATATAAATACTAAATGTAATGTTCTTATATATATATATATATTTCCTTTATTCATAATTACAACTCTCAAATTATCTTTCAGGTTCCGCCAAAGCTTCAAAGTCTCAAAAAATTTCGTGTCAAAATTAAACCCTCTTCTCCATTAATTCAACTCATGATAACTAGTTCCAAGTTTCTTCTCCATTAATTCAATTCAACTCATGATAAATAGTTCCAAGTTTCATGGCCCATAGATCATGGAAAATGAAATGTGATGTCTAAATACGATGCCAAAATTAAATCTCCTCTGTAATGATTCTCATGTCACTAAGTTCAAGGTTTCATGGTTTACAAAGAATGATAATGAAATGGTTGATAATATATATATATATATATATATTTATATATATATATATATTTTTTTTGAAGCTCATGTATGATATGATAAATATATATCATATCTACTCTACATGAAGTGTAATAAAATATAATATTATAATTTTTATATTTTATTAATAATTAATATAATATTAATATTTAATATAAAATTTTGTTTGATAATTTTTATATTTTATTAATAATTAATATAATATTAATATTTAATATGAAAATTTGTATGATAATTTTTATATTTTATTAATAATTTATACGATAATAATGTTTTAAAATAAAAATTTATTTTATAATAGGAATTATTATATTTAATATGATGATGATGATTAACATCCACTAAGATCGAATTGGTCTATCGGACCTTAAGAGGGTAAGTGATTACTTGCGATTCTTTATAATTTTGTTTCTGTGCTCGAAAAGCATTAAGAGAAGCTTTCCAAGATCACCATACTTTTGTTGAGTTAAGAGGTTAGGAAGGTTGGTAGCGTGACAAATATTTTGAAAATGAGATCTAATATGGGTATAGGTTGGACAATCTAAGAGAAAGTGCTTTTCATCTTCAACCTTCTTAGTGTCACACTCTTTCATCCCATGACGTTTTAGGAATTGACCAATGCCCAGTTTCACTATGGAGCTCGTGAGAATTTGTTCTTATCTTAGTAATGCTTATTTTTGTCTTTACACTTGGCAAAATAGATAGATAATTTTGATCTTCTAGATTAGGGTTGATTACATCCTTATAATACCTTAAGTTTCTTTTTTCCTCTAACTCTTTATCACACCACATTTTCTCCTTAAATTCCGATTTGACATTTTTTTTAATAGTATCTTTATTCTGCAAAATGGCGTCTTCCATGATTCCCCAATAGTTTAGCCAAGACCGAGCATCTTTATGCCATCTTCGCTTGAGTCGATGGTGGTTATGACTCGATTTTGAAGCAATTTTAGGAAGCCTCTTGTCTTCCATGTTGTTTAATTTCTTTTTATACATTAGGTATCTAGTCACAACCATGCTCTCAATGGGGGAGATGCTTGTTTCTAAGAGGAGGATGGGATAGGGCGTATTTCCTTTAATTTTGATATTATAGGTTATAAAATTCTTTTGTATTTGCTCTATCTTTCTCTAGGATTAACGAGAGATACTACATCCCCATAATTCACATCCATCAAGAATAACAGGTGTAACAAAAGTCTCAAAGAAGAGTTTCTTCTTATCCCAACTCCAAAGATCAATTGATTTACAATTGTTTTCAAGCCCATAATAAGCTTTCCATCCCCCAATAATCCTTTTCTCAATGCTATAATTCCAATTGATCTTGTGGTGAATATCAATTCCAAGATATTTGTATTAAGTCACTTCCTCCAAGTTGTTGTTGTCATATACGAAGGTATCATAAGTGATCTTAATAGATTTAATAATCATGACCTTAGTCTTATCAGTATTAGCAGTCATACCCATATTGGAGCAAAAATCCTTGAGGATTCTTAGTTGGTTTTCAAGATCACGGGGACTCCTTTCCATAAGAACAATATCATCAGCATAAAGAAGAATATTGATGACTATACCAGTGAGAGTAGGGCCGAAACAACCTGCTTTTTCCAAGCAATCTTCTAACTTGTCAATGTATATGCCAAAAAGGGTAAGGGACAATGGACAACCTTGTTTGACTCCGATATTGTAGTTAATATCTTTTGACCATCCCTCAATGTTTTTAAACTTAGAAATAACATTCTCATACATCCTTATTGCAGGAACCCTCAACTCGAGAGGCACTTTTATCTCTTCCAACCTATTCCAAAGGTTTTTCCTAGGAACCATGTCAAAAGATGTTCTAAAGTCAACAAAACAACAAAAAAGATTGGTTTTAGTATTGTAGAAATCCTTTGCAATGATACTAAAGGTAACAAGATGGTACACAATTGAATGATATCTCCTAAGCCCAGCTTGGCCTTTTGCTCTCTTACCATGACTTTCTAGACAAAGACTAATCTTCTTTTCCAAAATAATTCCATAAAGCTTGGCTAAAATCGGGCTAATCATAATTTTACTACAATTAGAGGGTTTCTATCCCCATTTTTAGAAATAGGAACAATGAGGCTTTGCGTCCAGGGTTTAGGGAAGCCCTGCTTGACTACTAAATTGAAGAGCTTGTGTATGTGAGGGATAAGGATAGGCCCTCCGATTTTAAAAATTTCAGCTTGGTAGCCTTCAATGCCCTTAGCTTTCCCATTTGCAAGCTGCTTAACCCTGAACTCTATGTCATCTAAAGAAAAAACTTCTTCCTTTGTAGGGACAATAGGAATGGTGTCCATGGCATTAGGGAACTCGTAAAGGCTTTTAAGGTAGGAATTCCAGTCCCTTAAGGGAATCCTATTATTTTATTTAGTATTACGATTTAGAATTTGGCTCCTTAACTTCTTAGGATCCAACTTGTATAGTTGTGAAAGTTTCTCTTGCCTTTTATTGATATAATACTTTTTTCCCTTTTAATTAGGGCTTTGTACGTATTGATCTTATCAAGTTTTAAGGACTCATTAGAAGCATCCCTAATGGATTTCCTAGCAATTTTACATTCCTTATCATACCAAGGGTTGGTCCTTCTATTATTCTTTTTATAGGAGACCTCGAAAGAGAACTTGTTAATAGAAGTGGAAAGGGTAGTTGTAAAATAATGATAGAGCTCTTTAATGTTGTCCTTATAAGTTAGGAGATTTAATTTACTATTTAAATCCTTTAAGAAAATGTCAACTTTACTTTTGTCAAAGCGCAAATCCCTTTGATTATCATAATTCTCTTTAATGGCGCTCCTGTGCATGGAAAAGTTTAGAGTTAGGGTTAAAGGTTTATGGTCAGAGTCGGTCTCATGGTCATTTAAAAGGTCAAAAAATTCTATTTGGTTGGAAATGAGGATATCAAATATCACATAATCTATGACACTACTACCTAGCCCATGAATACAAGTCATCTGGTTGGAGTTTGGCCACTTCATTACTCCATTGCAAATTATTAGGTCTTGAGAGTTGCAGAGCTTGACCAACTCAGTACCAAACAAATTCTCAATTAGGTCTTCAGAGCTTCTTTTGTAGCTATTAGATAAAACAAGGTCCTCATCTAGCCATAAAATATTATGGTTGGAATCAATACTTAAAAGAGTAGCTTGTTTAGTTGCAGTCCTAACATTAAAGTCTCATAGCATGAGGATAATGCCTTCATTTTTCAAACTATAAATATCTTCTTCTAAATTATTGTAGGGACAATTGTTATCTATATTGTTTTTCTTATAAAAAGTAGAATTAATAGGTGCAAGATAACAAATTGCTATATACATCTTCTTAGCATTGGTGTCTGAAATTTCTATCCAAATGTATTGATTGAGAGGGTCAATCTTATGAATGTGAATGTGAGGATAAACACTCTTTCTAATATAACAAGCTATGCCTCCTATCCCTCTACGGTGGGATTTTTTGTTCCATGCTGACTACAAGACAAATCCTTCTATGTTAGAGACCTTAGACTCCTCATGCTCCCAAGTTTCAACTAGACAAATAATATCAATATCACTCGGGATCCAACTTATCATAGGACCTTTGCGCCATGGAAAGCCACGACAGTTCCAAAAGAGGATCCCGAGTGTCCCAAATTCCTATTTATTATTATCCTTCTGGTCTCTATCCCTAACAATATCTTTTCGATTTCTAATTATTTCACATTTTCCTTCTTTCGTGGCTTCTTTTACCTTTTGAACTTCCTTCCTTAATTCAACTTGGTGTTCGGGAATGAGGTCTTCATTTATAAATATTCCTGACCCTTTTAATCTCAAAGATTTACTAAGTATGCTATATTTTTGGTCATTACAACTTACTTTGACATGGATCAACCTATTTTCGTGATCAATTATTTTTCCTAGCCTCTTTGCTTCTATGATGTAAGTTGTATCAATTTGTGATTTATTATTTAATTATTCTTTTACTATTGCTAGTGTATCCTCCTCTTGTTGTTCTTTTATACCAAAAATTATGAGGTTCAAGGCTCTTTTGTTACGCTCATGGTCCAGTTCGATTAGCTTATTCATTTCCTGTTTGATGAGTTTGATATCTAATTTGTTTTCCATATTACTGAGGGTCAAATTGTTGGTTAGTTTTTCTTCTAGCTCTTTAATCCTATCTCTCAAGTTGTGATTTTCTTCAACCTCTCCTTCTTGGGTTGATTGTTTATGTTTTTCCATTTCTTGAATCCTATCCTCCATTGTCTGCAATTCACTCTTGAACCCTAAGAATCTATCATCTATTTGAGTTTGAATGGTATCTTTAATTTTTTTTTTATCAAACATTGCCTCTAGCTCTATTTGGAGTTTTATGTCTCTTTCTTCACTCTTTTTTTTCTAATGATTCTAACTCTATTTGGATTTTGGCATCTCCGTCTTCTCTCCTTTTTTCTATTGATTCCATATAATCGTAAATGATCTCTAAGGTGATTTTGGGGGCCCTCCCCCTGTTAGGCTGAGTTTTTGGAATAGGTGGTGGAGTGCTCATATTGAAAATAAGAGAAAAAATGTAACAATTATTATTTTGGATTGACTTTAAGAATGGATTTTTTGTTTTAATTGATAATAATGATATTAATTGTTATCTCTCAAATCAACTTTTACTTATGAAATTTCAAATAAAAAATATTTAAATCTCTTTATTATAAATATATTTTAAATTAAAATTGAATCAAAGTAAAACATGACTCACCTCATTTCACATGTCCAATTGCTCAACCAGTTGAAGAAGCCAATAATAATAATAATAATTTAATATAAAATTTTATTTGATAATTTTTATATTTTTATTAATAATTAATACGATAATAATGTTTTAATATAAAATTTTATTTTATAATAATAATTATTATATTTAATATAAATTATTATAAATAATTCTAAATATACATTTATATTTTGAATTGGAATTTAAAAATAGTTTTGTTTAATTTATTTGGACTTAATAATATGTTTGAGTACATTACATGTTTAATTTGTTCAGGTCACAAGTTGTGAATTTGGAGGATGGTAGAGTATTTACACCTTATTAAATCAAGTATTCAAATTATTACAACTTTCTTTGTCTTATAAATAAAGTGAGATCAACATACATCAATTTTGCGATGTTTATTTATAAGGTTTAAGTACACCATTAATTGAAATGTACAACACTCAACCACCATATCCAAGAGAATGTACAACACTCAACCACCATATCCAAGAAACAATGCTAGTAATTAAATTTGCATTGCATCCAATATAATTAGAAAAACAACAAAATATGTTCTTGGTGATATTGAGTTAGGTAATATGTGAGTTACCACTTGCAATTGATAATAAAACAAAACTAAAATGAGTGTACTATTATAACTAAATTATATGTAAAGTAATAAATATTACTCATTCATATTTACATAATAATTCATAAGATTTTCAAAATCAAATTATTCAATAACTAAATTACATATAAAGTAATACATATTACTAATTCATATTAACATAATAATTTATAAGATTGTCAAAATTAAATTATTCAAAATTACTAATAGATAATTTATAGAAGAAAACAACTTATTATAGAAGAATAATCACATAAAGTGCCTTCATGTTTTGAGCCCAAACTCAGATTTTCTTCACAAATATTGAGATAGTCACCTACAAGAACTGCGCATGACCTTTGTATGGGTAAACCAATGCAGTAAGAAAAACACACTAATGGAAATGTGTGTGATCTGTGTATGGCTAGCACAAATGCATGCAAGGCCCACACCATTATAAGGTGCACACACCTCATTCAATTTCTCATGATAAAATAAAATTCATATACCAAATAATATTTTTCTCCCAACGTATTCATATATACAAATACATATAAACTTATTCTTAAACTCAATACCAAGGGCGAGACCAAGTTACCTAAAAGTCTTTAAATATTTTCTACTAAAAACTAGGCATAACCTCTACACTACAACTACAACTCTTCAAGTGCATGATACCAATGGTTCCATGATAATACATTCCCTTCAAATACTACCTACCAATATGTAACAAATGTACTATGTTTAAAATTTGAAAAAAAAAAAATTATGGTCAAAATTTCTAATTATATAAAATTCCAAATATAGTCTAAATTTCCCACAACTTAAAATTACCACCAAATTTAAAAGCATTTTTTAACAAATAAAAAAACAATATAAATACATTAATTTAAAAGCAATTTTTACCAAATAAAAAAACAATATAAATACATTTTTTTAGAGAGAATAATGATTTAAAAAATATTTACCTAAATACCTTGTAAAAGGATTCAATACTTTATTCTTTAATATTTATTTATGAAAATTAATAACATTATTATTCTTTAAATATTTAACCGGCATCAATAACATGTAGACACCTCTAACCATCTCTAACCATCATGTAAACCCATTCAATACTTTATTTTTTTAATATTTACCTATGACCACCAATGACATTATAATAATTGACCATAGTTTCTTATGACCATTGTTTCTTATGGTTTATTGCCATTACCATATTGATCTTCTAATCCACTAGCCTACCAACCTCTTAAACCACCATATTGACAACAAAAAGATATCCCTATGCCAAGGTCGAGATCATAGAAAAGTGGAAGGTGTAACTAGTGTAAATAAAGAAATATACAGTAGACTCCTACCCTTAAAATCCCATGTTATAGACTCCTACCATTAAAATCCCATGTCAGAAAAGTGGAAGGTGTAACTAATGTAAATACAGAAATATACAATATACTCCTACCCTTAAAATCCCATGTCATAGACTCCTACCATTAAAATCCCATGTTATTGACATGTGATGGGGGCAAGGAAGAAATAAAAGGAAAAAATGAGCTTGGGCATGTACTATGGGGTGTGGATACTAAGTGGACCCCACATTAGAGCAATAACATGTGAACAAAAATATATGAAGTAAGTTCATGAATAAAAGAGTTACATGTATTAAGGATGAAGAGAAAAGAACAATCCATCTCGTCTATAGCTATGACATCAAGTGATCTTCATTTATCACGAGAATGGGTTCTAGTTTAACACCTTGCGGTAGAGAAGTCACATTCTCTATAATAGAAAGTTTGTGGTTGTTTGGACTTCAGGAAGTTGAGACACTTAAACCAATATAAAGGTGTAATAAGTCATTTTTTTCCATCTAGTGCCTTCTGTACATGTGAATTATTGGTTGCTATTATCATTGTGTGTGTTGTCTTTTGTTGGACTGTAACATCCAGTTTCACTGATCACATTTTACACTGACTTATTCTTTGAGGACACTTGCGAGCAAGTGATCCGGTTATGGTACATTATGATTCTACTTGATTATGAGTTATATTATGATGTCATTGTGATTTATATGCTAATTTCTAGATGTATATAAATTGACAGGTATTGTTGATGAGTTCTCCTGAGTGTGCACTATACATGATAGGTTGAGGATACCAATGGCATCAAAGAACTTCCTTGGACTCTAGATTGATTCAGGGAGTGGATTTGTATTTTGGTTTGAGTATTTGATTTATATGCATGTGATATATGACGATTCAATATGGATATTATGTATATGGATTATTGACATTGTTCTTGTCAGGGGATGAATGCTTGGTGATGCTTGCTAATCTGACTCACATATGGAGTAAATGGGTCATACAAAAAAACCAAACAAATGAGGGAGAGGTGTGGCAACGCCCTTGCCACAACCTACTAGTACTCCCACCGTGACCTCAACTGTAGGTTAACGATTACCTAGTTCGAAAGGTCCATGATGCCATGAGGGAAGACTGAGACAATCACTCACGAAGAATTTCAAGGGGCGCACAATAAGGCATAATCCTTATTCCTTATAAAACCCTTAATCTCTCACAAGCTTGACCAAGTGGAGTGTTGACTCCAAGTGTCGAACAAACTTCCAAACTAGTCAATGGTGAGTGGCACCCTTGGAGCACGGAGGTGCGTCTTGAAGGGCACGTCGCGTAATCAAATATTGAGTCAACAAAAATCTAGAAGGCCTAGAAAGTAAAATAAAATACTTAGACATTGTTAGAAAGAGCATGCAATTAATTATTAAAATATGAACTAGAAAAACTAACAAAGAGTCTAAGTCTAAATAAGTGACTAATTAAAATATTAGATAAGTTAACGGTATTGAGATATAATAAACTCTAGAAAAAGGGGGAATAAGAATTAAAGCTTGGGTAGATGCACATGTGTGCATGAAAATAATAAAAGAGATTTTTAAATAAAAAAAAATTAAAACATGAGAGAATATGTGGTTCACATAGAGTAGCATCTTGAGTCAATCTACCACTAATCCTTACTAAAAGAAGACTCCTAATCCAACTCAAACTGAAATTTAGTTAGGGGACACAAAATAATGCGGGATTGGGGAACTAAGATACAACTAAGAGGAAAAATAGGAACAAATTGGGGGGTGTGAGGGAAAATGTCTATTTAAATAAAATAAAAAGAGAATTTACATGTGCAACTTTGGGAGAGTGTGACAAGTGGTGTGGGTGAATAATCATTAATTAAATTATTAAAAATTGTTTATTGTGCATGAGCGGATATGTGTCATTGATAATTTTCCTATAAAATAAATGGAGAGGAAGGGAGAGGGGATCTCAGTTTTGGAAGTATTGTTATGCTGCCAAATTTTTTCTTCACTAGTTTACTTTTGGAGAGTTGGGTTACAAACTGTGCAAGAGGTGGAAGCCTCACTTTGCAAGGACAAGTTTGTGCTATTGAATTTCTGATTTTGTGTGTGCCCCCCTTACGTCTCGAGGGGCTAAGATGGAAGAAGAGTACCTCTAGCATTAGCTGAAGATACTGGTGAAGTATTTGAATTAGCAGGTCAAAGAAAAAGACACACATAAGATTTCAAGTTAAATATTTCTGGTTACAATATTGTTAATTTAAATTATTCTCTAGTTGATGTATTTCATTGCAAAATTGTAAATCAGGAAGAATAATGTATCTAATCAATATGATAACAAATGTGAATATTTGTTAGTTTATTATTATTATACCCATCTTAAATTCCTGTTGATGTGAGAATTTATAACTTTTATGCTAGAGATCATATATGTACATATATCCAATATCACTTGCTCTGTCGAATACATTTTCTGAATGTTGTATGCATTTTTTTATATGTATAAATGAATAAAATATGCCGTGTCCACTGCAAATTGAGAATATATATTTATGCCATCTTTAATTAAAAAAAAAATCATATCAATTTGAATGTTCATTAGTTTTTTGAACACTTATTATTTACCTTAAAAAAGAAAAGTTTACATTTATTTGTGAATCGAAAACATGGCGCAACTCAAGGATCAGATACTTAGAATCAATTTGACTTAAATTATAAACGGTTAATACCGCTACAATTTCATTCACAAATTGTTGGATTATTATAATAACCGTCTTATCAGTAGCTATAGTCTTAAGATCTCAATAATAATGAGAGTCTATTGATGAATTATTGCATAATGATTTAGTCTTAATAGTCTTACCATTGTTTTGTTTTATTGTCATTTAAATAGTAAAGATTCCATCATGCACATTTACATGATAAACATAATGTTTGTTTTATCAGTGTTTTTTTGTCATCATTAATTAGTGAGATTTGACTTGAGAAAATACATAGTAAGCATAATATAGGATTTCATAGGTTGCACAACTTAAACAAAGTAGTCAAGATGATGTTGGAGTACTTGATCTTAAAAAAATAAAAATAAAAAATCCTTAGAACCTTTTGTTCCATCAAGAAGCTCTTAAAAATTGATATTGAAATTGAATAAGCCAGGATTCAACCATATACATCTTCTAATGGATCAAGAGGTGACCATTGATTGAAAGTTATGATTTTAAATCCTTAGTTTGGTCATAACGCCACGTTAAATAAGTGGAGTTTGAGTGTACAATTGTTTATGTCTATTCATGATTAGTATCACCACGATTCTTTAGGTTTTGAGTTATTAACTTCATCGACTAATTATATTAATTGAAATTTTATCTTTCTCTCTTGAATTTTAATACAAGGAAATGCACAGTTTTCGCAAATTCCCTTATATATTAAGGTCAATAGGTCATACTTTTTAGAAGACGTTTACTCTTACCATAGTGCACGAATTAAGGTAAATTTATAATATTCGTATTAATGCTTAGTATATGTTAAGCTTACGAGAAGTCATGACATTATGAGTGGGATATACAATTTAGTATTGTTGCATGACGATAAAAAAGGGAATATATATTTACTTTTGATTAAGGTTAATGAATTGCATTGAAATTACATTTTAAATCTGGGTTGATCAATTATTGGTGTTTGCTTTTGGTTTAAAAGGAGGATTGTTACATATGGTATCAGAGCGGGTTTTATGCTGCGACACCCGACCTGTTACGTCTTCCATTGTTTTATATTGATAGTTAAAGATGTTTCACTAATATAATTTGAATTTGTTTCATGACATGTATCATGGTTAGAGGACGCACAATGAGTAGATGTCGGGGTGTGGGAGGAAGAGGTACGCTTCCTTCGAGTGCATCCACACCAGAGGGATCGGCTCCATTGGGAGATGAGTAGACTACTAAGTTGGATCAGGTTGCAGTGGGATATGTGGTAGGCATGATGAGATCCTTTCAGACGATGTCTGAGGCACCGATCATCCACCTTGATCGAGAGGAGGGTAGAGAGTTTGTGCCCAATGAGGTTTCGCAATGCCCTCTAGTAGTTAGTAGCAGTATACATAAAAAACTTGAGAAGGTGAATTTTTCCGAGTTCTGTTGTGCCACAGATGGATTAGCTGCCGAGGCATGGTTGGTGAATATGGTGATGTGATTTGCACTACGTGATTACACCTCCAACATGAAATTCCACATGGCAGTCTGTCAACTGAAAGGAAGTGCACTTCTTTGGTGGAAGACACTCTTATCTCAACTAAACATGGCCGTTGAAGACATATCATGGGAATTGTTTGAGAACGATTCTAGGAGAGGTACTTGTCTGATGAATTCATTGAGCGCCAACTTAATGAGTTCAATGCCTTATGATAGGGTAGTCGTACGGTACTGGAGTATGAGGCTAGGTACATGGAGCTACTCAGATATGCTCCACATTTGAACACTGAGAAATTAAAAGTTAACAAGTTTGTGTTCAACCTCAACTTCAACATTCGTGCGAAAGTGAGGATCTTGATGCCTCAGACGTTGCACGATGTAGTTTAGAAATCCCTTAGTGTTGAGGAAGAGATGAATAGTGGGGGTTAGGGCAAGACTTCTTCCAAGCAGACAAGACAAGTGCCACCTAGAGTGTCGCAACATCAAACACTAGATAGATAGACTTCTAGGCACCGTGATATGCCCATAGGACCTGTATTCTCGACACCGTGTGAAAAAATCCTCATCAGAGGACTCCTTACAAAGAACCACAACAAAAACAACAATAATGCTGTCTGTAGCAACAACAACAACAACGCCGTCCACAACAACAACGACAGTTTATATCTGGTCTACATAACAAACTAGTACAATAGACTCCTAGGCCAACAACTTCTACTTTTGGGACTAGGAGTACCGGACCGGAGAATGGATGTTGGACATGTGGAGAGTCACATTACCATAGAGACTATCTTATTGAGAAGGCAAGATATTCCAGATCACGAGGACCTACGACAATTGGAGATTTGGGAAATGCCCATATGATTCATGCAACAGTTAATAACCTCCAGGTCGAGCATTAGTCTACAGTGCTCGAGACTTCATTTATGATATCTGATCAACAATTTAGTGTTTTGATAGATCCATGAGATTCTGAGAGTTTTATATCTAGTGCCGCACTTAAAAGAATTGAGGTGAAGGTAGTTGAAAAACATGAGTTTAGATATGTGGAAATGGCATCTGGTGCTAAGCAAAAGTTTGGAGGAAAGGTTAAGAATTGTAACATTAACTTGGGTGAATTCGTCATGAGTCTAAACCTGCATGTTACAATCT
Source organism: Picea engelmannii (assembly GCA_009831015.1). Lineage (NCBI taxonomy): Eukaryota > Viridiplantae > Streptophyta > Pinopsida > Pinales > Pinaceae > Picea > Picea engelmannii. The sequence goes on from ML780816.1 coordinate 186,480, forward strand.
TAGGATCTTACAACATTGTGATCGAAATGGATTGGTTAGAATCAAACAATGTGATACTTAACTGTAAGATGAAACAATTAAGTGTGATAGATGATTTGGGATAGAGCAAAGTAATTGTGGGAAGAAACCAGGGAGTGTCGTTGAGATTTATTTCTTCCCTACAATTACAGAAAAACACGCATAAAGGATGTAAGTTGTTTTCCATTTTAGCAATTAATGAAAAGGGGGATACGAAAGGACTAGAAAACTTTCCTGTAGCTTCAAAGTTTGAAGATGTTTTCCCTGAAGAGCTACCATGTCTACCGCCAGAAAGAGAATTGGAATTTACCATATATTTAAAACTTGGAACATAACCGATTGCAAGAACGCCATATCGAATGTCGACAACTGAATTGTGGGAGTTGAAAATGCAATTGAAGGATTTGTTATACTTGGGACTTATACGTCCAAGTGTGTCACCATGGGGTGTGCTAGTGATTTTTTTTATAAGGAAGGACAGATTGTGGAGGGTTTTCATTGAATATTGCCAATTAAACAAGGCCACAATCAAGAACTAATATCCGTTTCCAAGAATTGATGATTTATTTGACCATATGAAAGGAGCATCCCTGTTTTCAAAAATTGAATTGAGATCGGGATATCATCAGTTGTGAATTAAAGGGGAAGATATCCTTAAGACCACATTTAATACGAGATTCACACGTTATGAGTTTACTTTTTTACCGTTTGGATTGACGAATGCTTCGGGCGTACTCATGAGTTTAATGAATGGAGTATTCCTTGAATACTTGGACAAGTTTGTACAAGTATTTATAGATGACATGCTGATTTATTCTCAGACGAAAGAAGAACACGACGAACAATTGAGATTAGTTTTACAGTGTCTAAGAGAAAACAACTTGTACGGGAAGCTGTCAAAATGTTCGTTTTATCAGACGAAGATTCATTATTTGGGACATATTATATTTGAATAAGGTATTGTTGTGGTTCCAGCGAAGGTAGAGGATATTATGGAATGAACAAAACCGACAAATGCACAAGAAGTATGTAGTTTTATGGGACTAACAAGTTATTATCGACACTTTGTGGAAGGATTTTCAAAGATAGAAAATCCAATCACAGAATTATAGAAGAAAAACAAGAAATTTTTATGGACAGAGAAATGCGCGGAAGCATTTTAGAAGCTTAAGGAATTACTAATGACAACACTGATACTGAAGGTTTCTGACATGGACAAGGAATTCTTGGTATGCACAAACACATCCAAGGAAGGTTTAGGTGTAGTTTTGATGCAAGACGATCGAGTGATTGCTTACATTTCAAGGAAATTAAGAAGGCATGGAGATAATTACGCAACACACAATTTGGAGTTATTAGCGATCGTTTATGCCTTGATAGTTTGGAGACATTACCTTATTGGAAAAAAACTCGAGTTAAAAACTGATCATTGTGGATTGAAACACATTTTTACTCAGAGTGACTAGAATGCGTGGCAAAGGCGTTGGCCATAAATTTTAAGTGAATACAATTTTAAGATCATGCATATCAATGGAACAATGAATAGAGTAGCAGATGCATTGAGTCAAAGACCATACATATTCTCAGTAATACCATTTAAGATGAATCTTCGAGAAAATATTCTAGCATTGCAGATTGAAAATGACTGGTATAAGGAAGTTAAGAATAATATTGGGCAAGACACTATGATGATACCAAGGTATGAAGGTTATTCACTTGATAGTGATAAATTGTTGAGGTATAACGACATAATTTATGTACTGCCAATTGACGAATTGAGGAATTTGATTTTGAATGAAGCTCATCGAGTAGTGTACATGGCTCATCCTGGAGTCACAAAGATGAAGGCAGGCCTTAGACCTTTATTCTATTGGAAGGAAATCAAGAGTGATATAGTAAATTACATGGCAAGATGTCTAGAATGTCAGCAAGTGAAGGCTGAACATAAACATCCAACGAGATTGTTACAACCACATGTGATTCTTGAATCGAAATGGGAAGTCATTTTGATGGATTTTATTTTTGTATTGCCACTGATGGCAAGGAGACACGACTCTGTTTTTTTGGTCGTGGACACTCTGAAAAAGAGTGCACACTTTATTCTAGTTCGTATGACGTATCAAGCACAAGACATAGCTAGATTGTTTGTTAGTGATATTGTGAGGTTGAACAGTGTACCAAGGAAGATAATATCCGATCGAGGATCAATGTTCACTTGATGATTTTGGACTAGTTTCCAAGAGGCATTTGGAACACAAATGAATTTTAGCATAGCATATCACCCCAAAACAGATGGAAAAACTGAAAGAACGAATCAACTTTTAGAGGATATGCTTCTAATGTATTTAATGGATCAACAAAAATGTTGGGAATAATTCTTGCCATTGGTAGAATTTGCGTATAACAACAGTTATCAGAGTACGATAAAGATGACACCTTTTGAGTTTCTTTACGGATGATCGTGTTGGACACCTTTGAGTTGGGATCGATTAGAGCATGGGGTCCTGGTGGGACCATAAGTGATCCAAGAAACGGAATAACATATTCAATCCATAAGGAAAAGGATTAAAGAAGCGCAAGACAGACAAAAAAGTTACACAAATGTACATCATATAAACCATAGTTATGAGGTTGGCGACAAAGTTTTCTTGCGAGTGAAACCACATAAGAGTTCTATCAAGTTGGGAAAGGGTGCTAAAATCTCTCTTAGGTTTGTGGGACATTTCAAAGTTGTATAAATAAAAGGATCCGTGGCTTACTGACTGGCCTTGTTTGATTCTTTGAGGCGTATGCACGATGTCTTTCATGTTTCTGTTTTGTGACATTATATCCATCACATGTTATTGAATTGAGTTCTTTGCAGGTGTCAGATAAGGGTTCTCTCATGGCAGAGCCAATCCACATACTAGACCATCGCACTCGATAACTACGACGTTGAATAGTTGATCTGGTCAAGGTCCAATGGGACAGTTATAGTCCACACTCGGCTACATGGGAGGACACATATGAGATGCGTCAACAATTTCCTTATTTTTTTGATAGATTGGATATATAGATTGTGCCAGATACATTTATTGATTTCATTATTATACTGTACAAACTTCAGGACAAAGATTAAAACAAGAGGGGGTGTATGTAACATCTAGTTCCACTAATCACATTTTACATTGACTTATTCTTTGAGGACACTTGCAAGCAAGTGATCCGGTTATGGTACATTATGATTCGACTTGATTATGAGTTATATTATGATGTCATTGTGATTTATATGTTAATTTATAGATGTATATCTATTGACAAGTATTATTGATGAGTTCTCCTAAGTGTGTAGGATTCATGATAGGTTGAGGATGCCGATGGATTCAACAAACTTCCTTGGACTCTAGATTGAGTCAGGGAGTGGATTTGTATTTTGGTTTGAGCATTTGATTTATACGCATGTGATATATGGTGATTAAGTATAGATATCATGTATATGGATTATTGACATTGTTCTTGTTAGTGGATGCAGGCTTGGTGATGCTTGCTAATCCAAATCACATATGGAGTAAAGGGGTCATACACAAAAACCAGATAGATGAGGGAGAGGTGTGGCAACGTCCCTGTCACAACCTATTAGCACTCCCTTCGTAACTTGAACTATAGGTTAACGATTACCTAGTTCAAGAGGTTCATGATGCCGTGAGGGAAGACTGAGACAATCACTCACAAAGAATTCTAAGGGGCGTGCAATAAGGCATAATCCTTATTCCTTAGAAAACCCTTAATCTCTCATAAGGTTGACCAAGTGGAGTGTTGACTCCAAGTGTCGGACAAACTTCCAAACTAGTCAATCGAAAGTGACACCCTTGGAGCATGGAGGTGCATCTCGAAGGGCACATCATGTAATCAAATATTGAGTAAAAAAAAATCTATAAGGCCTAGAAAATAAAATAAAATACTTAGACATTGTTAGAAAGAGCATGCAATTAATTATTAAAATATGAACTGGAAAAACTAACAAAGAGTCTAAGTCTAAATAAGTGACTAATTAAAATATTAAATAAGTTAAGGGTATTGAGATATAATAAACTCTATAAAAAGGGGGAATGAGACTTAAAGGTTGGGTAGATGCACATGTGTGCATGAAAATAATAAAAATGATTTTTAAATAAAAATAAATTAAAACATGAGAGAATAGGTGGTTCACATAGAGTAGCATCTTGAGACAATCTACCACTAATCATAACTAAAAGAAAACTCTTAATCCAACTCAAACTAAAATTTAGTTAGGGGACACAAAATAAATGAGGGATTGGGGAACTGAGAGACAACTAAGAGGAAAAATATGAACAAATTGGGGAGTGTGAGGGAAAATGTCTATTTAAATAAAATAAAAAGAGAATTTACATGTGCAACTTTGGGAGAGTGTGACAAGTGGCGTGGGTGAATAATCATTAATTAACTTATTAAAAATTGTTTATTGTGCACAAGAGGACACGTGTCATTGATAATTTTCCTATAAAAGAAATGGAGAGGAAGGGAGAGGGGATATCATTTTTGGAAGTACTGTTATGCTGCCAAAATTTTTATTGACTAGTTTACTTGTGGAGAGTTGGGTTACAAACTGTGAAAGAGGTGGAAGCCTCACCTTGCAAGGGCAAGTTTTTGCTATTGAATTTCTAGTTTTCACGTGTGGACCCCTTGCAGCTCGAGGGAATAAGAGGGAAGACGAGTACCTCTAGCGCTGACTAGGAGGTATCAATGAAGTATTTGGATTAGCAGGTCGAAGGAAAGGATGCACACACGATTTCAAGTTGAAGATCATTCCATGTCTCGTCAAACTTCTGGTTACAATATTGTTAATTTTAGTTATTCTCTGGTTGATGTATTTAATTGCACAATTGTAAATAAGGGAGAATAATGCATCTAATCAGTACGACAACAAATGTGAATATTTGTTGGTTTATTAGTATTATACCCATCTTAAATTCCTATTAACGTGAGCATTGCTACGTTTTATGCCAAAGATCATATATGTACATATATCCAATATCACTTGCTCTGTCGAACATATTTTCTGAATGTTGTATGCAGTTTTTATATGTATAAATGAATAAAATATGCTTTGTTGACTGCAAATTGCGAATATATATTTATGCCATATTTAGTTAAAAAAAAATCATATCAATTTGAATGTTCATTGGTTGTTTGACCACTTATGATTTACCGTTTTTTTTTTTTACATTTATTTGTGAATTGAAAACATGGGTGCAACTCAACCTGAGATTGAAGCCGTTTCTACAATTTTTTTTTGTACATCTATATATTTATGGTTGGTAACGAAATTTGCGATGGTTCATTCGTGCGTGTCTTGATGAGATTAACTACTTGAGTGATGTTAAAGGAGTATATTATATGATTATCTTGCGATATCGACGGATTTGCGATATGTAAGAAACTTCCATTTAAAAATTTAGTTCTGTGTGAATAGCGTGAAGCTAAAAGTCAGACCTTGATCAATAGCATTGTATGTTGATATTTGTGGAACAATCACCAAATATTTTTCCTGTGTAGAGGTTGTTTGACCACCCTTAAGAATATTAAAGTAGTTAGGCCTTAGATTGCGTGTCAACGATTTTTTGCAATGCAGTGGATATCCACATTGTTCTGTGTTTCTCTTCGTTTCCCTGTCACCTGGTAGCCTTGGTTGATGCCTTAACTATTATGACTTTCCTTGAGGAGCTAATTTTAGGATATTTTGACCTTGGAGTGGAATTCAATCCACTAGTTGACTCTAAGAGTCAATGCATACCTGTAGAGTCTAAAACAAATAGATTTTTATATATGCAAACCTCGCGCATATATACCTCATTGTTCTGAGATTGAGATTATACCTCAACTATTTTGTAGTATGTCATCACATGTTATCTAGAGACGAAACACTCAGATTTCAACATCACCTCTCGCACTTTCAACTGGATTTTCTTACTTCAGTTAATATAAAACCCTTCCTTATGTGTAGGATAAACTATTGTTGTAATAACATAAGCTTTAGTATTGGCGTGGAGTTCATTTGTATATTTACTTTTGATTAAGGTTAAGGACTTGCATTGAAATTACATTTTAAATTCGGGTTGATCAATTATTGGTGTTTTCTTTTGGTTTAAAAAGAGGATCATTACATGGACACACTTTCATTTATTGGCCTAGAATCTACATCATTTGGTATCACAAAAAGTAGAATATTTTTTTGTTAAACACTCCTATTATAGAAGGAGATTCCATTGATGATTAGTTGACAAGATGGGTACAATTGTTAGAAGAGAGCAATATCATGTGAACATAAATAAATTATGGGTACTTACACGAAGATGATGGATGAAAAAGTGGTAATGGGGTGCTTAGGAACTTTCTCATGCATAAACATGCATGCATTATTAAGAATTCACACGCATTCCTGATTTTCTAGCTTTGGCATTCCCTGAACCGCCATGAAGGCTGCCAAGTTAGCCTCACTAGGAACACACATTCCTAAGAATGCACATATGTTTAGGAAAGCATGCACATCCCTAAGAATGCACATGTTCTCTAGGAACTTGTGTGCATTCCCACGGGGAAAATTCATTTTATTACCCATGGTCTCTCTATTTCACCAATAGATCGCGCATCACATTTCAGTATACATTGAGCAAATTTGGGAGAACAAATTGATGGGAGTTGGAAAAATCACTACCAAACTTTGTTGATTTGGTCTTTAATTGATTCCAGGTAAGTATTTTGATGGAATTTGATTTCTTTTTTATTCATAATATTTTTAAATGATAAAAAATAAAATAAAAATTATTTTTCCCTTATTAAATTGCAATTCACTTAATTAACATGGAGTTTGGAGAGAACCCACACCCAATATCACTACAGGAAGACACACCAAACCTCAAGCCACAATTGGAAAACACAAACATGGAAATTGGTGTTGGGTTGAGATATCTTCGAACCCTTATACATGCCTTAATAAATACTAGAGATCCCTCATGGTTATCACTAGCCGCTTCCCTAGATACCATTGTACCTTCCATTGCAAATTCCCAAGGCCAATTAATTCACATTTTTTATTACAAGGCTAGAATGTATGTGTTATCCCCTAGCCTAGGGATAACTAAGGAGATCATGTCTCGAGGCCCATAGGTCCTGGACATGGAGTACCGAGAGCCAGACGACTTAAGCATGGCCCCAGAGGGCTCCTCTTTTCTACAGTTCAATCTAGATATCACCATCAACCGTATCCATCACACCAACCTGGTCCTGAAGTAGCAGTGAGTCTTTCTCCATGAGATAATGAGTCAGAGTATCATGGCATGTATCACTTTGATTTTTGAAGCACTTGAAAATGTTGTATTTGAATCCTTCTTCATTTCATGATGTTTACTTGGAAATTATTCTCTTTGCCTCGTTCAAACCTGGAAGGGTGACACAATGCCCTAGTAAGTTGATTTCCCTTTAGGATGGGTTGCTATTGGGTGGATCTTTGAAGAGTCATTGTCCTTTCCCTCCATACTTACCACTTTCCATCTTTATTCCTTCCATCTCCCCTTTCCTTGTTTGGGCATTGGGATTGGCTACACTAGGAAGGGTCGTACCTTACCTCATGGGAAGAAGGAGCTAAAGGCCCAGAGGGTAAAAGTA
>ML780816.1:204555-225067 GCA_009831015.1 Picea engelmannii
TTTGTTTTCCATATTACTGAGGGTCAAATTGTTGGTTAGTTTTTCTTCTAGCTCTTTAATCCTATCTCTCAAGTTGTGATTTTCTTCAACCTCTCCTTCTTGGGTTGATTGTTTATGTTTTTCCATTTCTTGAATCCTATCCTCCATTGTCTGCAATTCACTCTTGAACCCTAAGAATCTATCATCTATTTGAGTTTGAATGGTATCTTTAATTTTTTTTTTATCAAACATTGCCTCTAGCTCTATTTGGAGTTTTATGTCTCTTTCTTCACTCTTTTTTTTCTAATGATTCTAACTCTATTTGGATTTTGGCATCTCCGTCTTCTCTCCTTTTTTCTATTGATTCCATATAATCGTAAATGATCTCTAAGGTGATTTTGGGGGCCCTCCCCCTGTTAGGCTGAGTTTTTGGAATAGGTGGTGGAGTGCTCATATTGAAAATAAGAGAAAAAATGTAACAATTATTATTTTGGATTGACTTTAAGAATGGATTTTTTGTTTTAATTGATAATAATGATATTAATTGTTATCTCTCAAATCAACTTTTACTTATGAAATTTCAAATAAAAAATATTTAAATCTCTTTATTATAAATATATTTTAAATTAAAATTGAATCAAAGTAAAACATGACTCACCTCATTTCACATGTCCAATTGCTCAACCAGTTGAAGAAGCCAATAATAATAATAATAATTTAATATAAAATTTTATTTGATAATTTTTATATTTTTATTAATAATTAATACGATAATAATGTTTTAATATAAAATTTTATTTTATAATAATAATTATTATATTTAATATAAATTATTATAAATAATTCTAAATATACATTTATATTTTGAATTGGAATTTAAAAATAGTTTTGTTTAATTTATTTGGACTTAATAATATGTTTGAGTACATTACATGTTTAATTTGTTCAGGTCACAAGTTGTGAATTTGGAGGATGGTAGAGTATTTACACCTTATTAAATCAAGTATTCAAATTATTACAACTTTCTTTGTCTTATAAATAAAGTGAGATCAACATACATCAATTTTGCGATGTTTATTTATAAGGTTTAAGTACACCATTAATTGAAATGTACAACACTCAACCACCATATCCAAGAGAATGTACAACACTCAACCACCATATCCAAGAAACAATGCTAGTAATTAAATTTGCATTGCATCCAATATAATTAGAAAAACAACAAAATATGTTCTTGGTGATATTGAGTTAGGTAATATGTGAGTTACCACTTGCAATTGATAATAAAACAAAACTAAAATGAGTGTACTATTATAACTAAATTATATGTAAAGTAATAAATATTACTCATTCATATTTACATAATAATTCATAAGATTTTCAAAATCAAATTATTCAATAACTAAATTACATATAAAGTAATACATATTACTAATTCATATTAACATAATAATTTATAAGATTGTCAAAATTAAATTATTCAAAATTACTAATAGATAATTTATAGAAGAAAACAACTTATTATAGAAGAATAATCACATAAAGTGCCTTCATGTTTTGAGCCCAAACTCAGATTTTCTTCACAAATATTGAGATAGTCACCTACAAGAACTGCGCATGACCTTTGTATGGGTAAACCAATGCAGTAAGAAAAACACACTAATGGAAATGTGTGTGATCTGTGTATGGCTAGCACAAATGCATGCAAGGCCCACACCATTATAAGGTGCACACACCTCATTCAATTTCTCATGATAAAATAAAATTCATATACCAAATAATATTTTTCTCCCAACGTATTCATATATACAAATACATATAAACTTATTCTTAAACTCAATACCAAGGGCGAGACCAAGTTACCTAAAAGTCTTTAAATATTTTCTACTAAAAACTAGGCATAACCTCTACACTACAACTACAACTCTTCAAGTGCATGATACCAATGGTTCCATGATAATACATTCCCTTCAAATACTACCTACCAATATGTAACAAATGTACTATGTTTAAAATTTGAAAAAAAAAAAATTATGGTCAAAATTTCTAATTATATAAAATTCCAAATATAGTCTAAATTTCCCACAACTTAAAATTACCACCAAATTTAAAAGCATTTTTTAACAAATAAAAAAACAATATAAATACATTAATTTAAAAGCAATTTTTACCAAATAAAAAAACAATATAAATACATTTTTTTAGAGAGAATAATGATTTAAAAAATATTTACCTAAATACCTTGTAAAAGGATTCAATACTTTATTCTTTAATATTTATTTATGAAAATTAATAACATTATTATTCTTTAAATATTTAACCGGCATCAATAACATGTAGACACCTCTAACCATCTCTAACCATCATGTAAACCCATTCAATACTTTATTTTTTTAATATTTACCTATGACCACCAATGACATTATAATAATTGACCATAGTTTCTTATGACCATTGTTTCTTATGGTTTATTGCCATTACCATATTGATCTTCTAATCCACTAGCCTACCAACCTCTTAAACCACCATATTGACAACAAAAAGATATCCCTATGCCAAGGTCGAGATCATAGAAAAGTGGAAGGTGTAACTAGTGTAAATAAAGAAATATACAGTAGACTCCTACCCTTAAAATCCCATGTTATAGACTCCTACCATTAAAATCCCATGTCAGAAAAGTGGAAGGTGTAACTAATGTAAATACAGAAATATACAATATACTCCTACCCTTAAAATCCCATGTCATAGACTCCTACCATTAAAATCCCATGTTATTGACATGTGATGGGGGCAAGGAAGAAATAAAAGGAAAAAATGAGCTTGGGCATGTACTATGGGGTGTGGATACTAAGTGGACCCCACATTAGAGCAATAACATGTGAACAAAAATATATGAAGTAAGTTCATGAATAAAAGAGTTACATGTATTAAGGATGAAGAGAAAAGAACAATCCATCTCGTCTATAGCTATGACATCAAGTGATCTTCATTTATCACGAGAATGGGTTCTAGTTTAACACCTTGCGGTAGAGAAGTCACATTCTCTATAATAGAAAGTTTGTGGTTGTTTGGACTTCAGGAAGTTGAGACACTTAAACCAATATAAAGGTGTAATAAGTCATTTTTTTCCATCTAGTGCCTTCTGTACATGTGAATTATTGGTTGCTATTATCATTGTGTGTGTTGTCTTTTGTTGGACTGTAACATCCAGTTTCACTGATCACATTTTACACTGACTTATTCTTTGAGGACACTTGCGAGCAAGTGATCCGGTTATGGTACATTATGATTCTACTTGATTATGAGTTATATTATGATGTCATTGTGATTTATATGCTAATTTCTAGATGTATATAAATTGACAGGTATTGTTGATGAGTTCTCCTGAGTGTGCACTATACATGATAGGTTGAGGATACCAATGGCATCAAAGAACTTCCTTGGACTCTAGATTGATTCAGGGAGTGGATTTGTATTTTGGTTTGAGTATTTGATTTATATGCATGTGATATATGACGATTCAATATGGATATTATGTATATGGATTATTGACATTGTTCTTGTCAGGGGATGAATGCTTGGTGATGCTTGCTAATCTGACTCACATATGGAGTAAATGGGTCATACAAAAAAACCAAACAAATGAGGGAGAGGTGTGGCAACGCCCTTGCCACAACCTACTAGTACTCCCACCGTGACCTCAACTGTAGGTTAACGATTACCTAGTTCGAAAGGTCCATGATGCCATGAGGGAAGACTGAGACAATCACTCACGAAGAATTTCAAGGGGCGCACAATAAGGCATAATCCTTATTCCTTATAAAACCCTTAATCTCTCACAAGCTTGACCAAGTGGAGTGTTGACTCCAAGTGTCGAACAAACTTCCAAACTAGTCAATGGTGAGTGGCACCCTTGGAGCACGGAGGTGCGTCTTGAAGGGCACGTCGCGTAATCAAATATTGAGTCAACAAAAATCTAGAAGGCCTAGAAAGTAAAATAAAATACTTAGACATTGTTAGAAAGAGCATGCAATTAATTATTAAAATATGAACTAGAAAAACTAACAAAGAGTCTAAGTCTAAATAAGTGACTAATTAAAATATTAGATAAGTTAACGGTATTGAGATATAATAAACTCTAGAAAAAGGGGGAATAAGAATTAAAGCTTGGGTAGATGCACATGTGTGCATGAAAATAATAAAAGAGATTTTTAAATAAAAAAAAATTAAAACATGAGAGAATATGTGGTTCACATAGAGTAGCATCTTGAGTCAATCTACCACTAATCCTTACTAAAAGAAGACTCCTAATCCAACTCAAACTGAAATTTAGTTAGGGGACACAAAATAATGCGGGATTGGGGAACTAAGATACAACTAAGAGGAAAAATAGGAACAAATTGGGGGGTGTGAGGGAAAATGTCTATTTAAATAAAATAAAAAGAGAATTTACATGTGCAACTTTGGGAGAGTGTGACAAGTGGTGTGGGTGAATAATCATTAATTAAATTATTAAAAATTGTTTATTGTGCATGAGCGGATATGTGTCATTGATAATTTTCCTATAAAATAAATGGAGAGGAAGGGAGAGGGGATCTCAGTTTTGGAAGTATTGTTATGCTGCCAAATTTTTTCTTCACTAGTTTACTTTTGGAGAGTTGGGTTACAAACTGTGCAAGAGGTGGAAGCCTCACTTTGCAAGGACAAGTTTGTGCTATTGAATTTCTGATTTTGTGTGTGCCCCCCTTACGTCTCGAGGGGCTAAGATGGAAGAAGAGTACCTCTAGCATTAGCTGAAGATACTGGTGAAGTATTTGAATTAGCAGGTCAAAGAAAAAGACACACATAAGATTTCAAGTTAAATATTTCTGGTTACAATATTGTTAATTTAAATTATTCTCTAGTTGATGTATTTCATTGCAAAATTGTAAATCAGGAAGAATAATGTATCTAATCAATATGATAACAAATGTGAATATTTGTTAGTTTATTATTATTATACCCATCTTAAATTCCTGTTGATGTGAGAATTTATAACTTTTATGCTAGAGATCATATATGTACATATATCCAATATCACTTGCTCTGTCGAATACATTTTCTGAATGTTGTATGCATTTTTTTATATGTATAAATGAATAAAATATGCCGTGTCCACTGCAAATTGAGAATATATATTTATGCCATCTTTAATTAAAAAAAAAATCATATCAATTTGAATGTTCATTAGTTTTTTGAACACTTATTATTTACCTTAAAAAAGAAAAGTTTACATTTATTTGTGAATCGAAAACATGGCGCAACTCAAGGATCAGATACTTAGAATCAATTTGACTTAAATTATAAACGGTTAATACCGCTACAATTTCATTCACAAATTGTTGGATTATTATAATAACCGTCTTATCAGTAGCTATAGTCTTAAGATCTCAATAATAATGAGAGTCTATTGATGAATTATTGCATAATGATTTAGTCTTAATAGTCTTACCATTGTTTTGTTTTATTGTCATTTAAATAGTAAAGATTCCATCATGCACATTTACATGATAAACATAATGTTTGTTTTATCAGTGTTTTTTTGTCATCATTAATTAGTGAGATTTGACTTGAGAAAATACATAGTAAGCATAATATAGGATTTCATAGGTTGCACAACTTAAACAAAGTAGTCAAGATGATGTTGGAGTACTTGATCTTAAAAAAATAAAAATAAAAAATCCTTAGAACCTTTTGTTCCATCAAGAAGCTCTTAAAAATTGATATTGAAATTGAATAAGCCAGGATTCAACCATATACATCTTCTAATGGATCAAGAGGTGACCATTGATTGAAAGTTATGATTTTAAATCCTTAGTTTGGTCATAACGCCACGTTAAATAAGTGGAGTTTGAGTGTACAATTGTTTATGTCTATTCATGATTAGTATCACCACGATTCTTTAGGTTTTGAGTTATTAACTTCATCGACTAATTATATTAATTGAAATTTTATCTTTCTCTCTTGAATTTTAATACAAGGAAATGCACAGTTTTCGCAAATTCCCTTATATATTAAGGTCAATAGGTCATACTTTTTAGAAGACGTTTACTCTTACCATAGTGCACGAATTAAGGTAAATTTATAATATTCGTATTAATGCTTAGTATATGTTAAGCTTACGAGAAGTCATGACATTATGAGTGGGATATACAATTTAGTATTGTTGCATGACGATAAAAAAGGGAATATATATTTACTTTTGATTAAGGTTAATGAATTGCATTGAAATTACATTTTAAATCTGGGTTGATCAATTATTGGTGTTTGCTTTTGGTTTAAAAGGAGGATTGTTACATATGGTATCAGAGCGGGTTTTATGCTGCGACACCCGACCTGTTACGTCTTCCATTGTTTTATATTGATAGTTAAAGATGTTTCACTAATATAATTTGAATTTGTTTCATGACATGTATCATGGTTAGAGGACGCACAATGAGTAGATGTCGGGGTGTGGGAGGAAGAGGTACGCTTCCTTCGAGTGCATCCACACCAGAGGGATCGGCTCCATTGGGAGATGAGTAGACTACTAAGTTGGATCAGGTTGCAGTGGGATATGTGGTAGGCATGATGAGATCCTTTCAGACGATGTCTGAGGCACCGATCATCCACCTTGATCGAGAGGAGGGTAGAGAGTTTGTGCCCAATGAGGTTTCGCAATGCCCTCTAGTAGTTAGTAGCAGTATACATAAAAAACTTGAGAAGGTGAATTTTTCCGAGTTCTGTTGTGCCACAGATGGATTAGCTGCCGAGGCATGGTTGGTGAATATGGTGATGTGATTTGCACTACGTGATTACACCTCCAACATGAAATTCCACATGGCAGTCTGTCAACTGAAAGGAAGTGCACTTCTTTGGTGGAAGACACTCTTATCTCAACTAAACATGGCCGTTGAAGACATATCATGGGAATTGTTTGAGAACGATTCTAGGAGAGGTACTTGTCTGATGAATTCATTGAGCGCCAACTTAATGAGTTCAATGCCTTATGATAGGGTAGTCGTACGGTACTGGAGTATGAGGCTAGGTACATGGAGCTACTCAGATATGCTCCACATTTGAACACTGAGAAATTAAAAGTTAACAAGTTTGTGTTCAACCTCAACTTCAACATTCGTGCGAAAGTGAGGATCTTGATGCCTCAGACGTTGCACGATGTAGTTTAGAAATCCCTTAGTGTTGAGGAAGAGATGAATAGTGGGGGTTAGGGCAAGACTTCTTCCAAGCAGACAAGACAAGTGCCACCTAGAGTGTCGCAACATCAAACACTAGATAGATAGACTTCTAGGCACCGTGATATGCCCATAGGACCTGTATTCTCGACACCGTGTGAAAAAATCCTCATCAGAGGACTCCTTACAAAGAACCACAACAAAAACAACAATAATGCTGTCTGTAGCAACAACAACAACAACGCCGTCCACAACAACAACGACAGTTTATATCTGGTCTACATAACAAACTAGTACAATAGACTCCTAGGCCAACAACTTCTACTTTTGGGACTAGGAGTACCGGACCGGAGAATGGATGTTGGACATGTGGAGAGTCACATTACCATAGAGACTATCTTATTGAGAAGGCAAGATATTCCAGATCACGAGGACCTACGACAATTGGAGATTTGGGAAATGCCCATATGATTCATGCAACAGTTAATAACCTCCAGGTCGAGCATTAGTCTACAGTGCTCGAGACTTCATTTATGATATCTGATCAACAATTTAGTGTTTTGATAGATCCATGAGATTCTGAGAGTTTTATATCTAGTGCCGCACTTAAAAGAATTGAGGTGAAGGTAGTTGAAAAACATGAGTTTAGATATGTGGAAATGGCATCTGGTGCTAAGCAAAAGTTTGGAGGAAAGGTTAAGAATTGTAACATTAACTTGGGTGAATTCGTCATGAGTCTAAACCTGCATGTTACAATCTTAGGATCTTACAACATTGTGATCGAAATGGATTGGTTAGAATCAAACAATGTGATACTTAACTGTAAGATGAAACAATTAAGTGTGATAGATGATTTGGGATAGAGCAAAGTAATTGTGGGAAGAAACCAGGGAGTGTCGTTGAGATTTATTTCTTCCCTACAATTACAGAAAAACACGCATAAAGGATGTAAGTTGTTTTCCATTTTAGCAATTAATGAAAAGGGGGATACGAAAGGACTAGAAAACTTTCCTGTAGCTTCAAAGTTTGAAGATGTTTTCCCTGAAGAGCTACCATGTCTACCGCCAGAAAGAGAATTGGAATTTACCATATATTTAAAACTTGGAACATAACCGATTGCAAGAACGCCATATCGAATGTCGACAACTGAATTGTGGGAGTTGAAAATGCAATTGAAGGATTTGTTATACTTGGGACTTATACGTCCAAGTGTGTCACCATGGGGTGTGCTAGTGATTTTTTTTATAAGGAAGGACAGATTGTGGAGGGTTTTCATTGAATATTGCCAATTAAACAAGGCCACAATCAAGAACTAATATCCGTTTCCAAGAATTGATGATTTATTTGACCATATGAAAGGAGCATCCCTGTTTTCAAAAATTGAATTGAGATCGGGATATCATCAGTTGTGAATTAAAGGGGAAGATATCCTTAAGACCACATTTAATACGAGATTCACACGTTATGAGTTTACTTTTTTACCGTTTGGATTGACGAATGCTTCGGGCGTACTCATGAGTTTAATGAATGGAGTATTCCTTGAATACTTGGACAAGTTTGTACAAGTATTTATAGATGACATGCTGATTTATTCTCAGACGAAAGAAGAACACGACGAACAATTGAGATTAGTTTTACAGTGTCTAAGAGAAAACAACTTGTACGGGAAGCTGTCAAAATGTTCGTTTTATCAGACGAAGATTCATTATTTGGGACATATTATATTTGAATAAGGTATTGTTGTGGTTCCAGCGAAGGTAGAGGATATTATGGAATGAACAAAACCGACAAATGCACAAGAAGTATGTAGTTTTATGGGACTAACAAGTTATTATCGACACTTTGTGGAAGGATTTTCAAAGATAGAAAATCCAATCACAGAATTATAGAAGAAAAACAAGAAATTTTTATGGACAGAGAAATGCGCGGAAGCATTTTAGAAGCTTAAGGAATTACTAATGACAACACTGATACTGAAGGTTTCTGACATGGACAAGGAATTCTTGGTATGCACAAACACATCCAAGGAAGGTTTAGGTGTAGTTTTGATGCAAGACGATCGAGTGATTGCTTACATTTCAAGGAAATTAAGAAGGCATGGAGATAATTACGCAACACACAATTTGGAGTTATTAGCGATCGTTTATGCCTTGATAGTTTGGAGACATTACCTTATTGGAAAAAAACTCGAGTTAAAAACTGATCATTGTGGATTGAAACACATTTTTACTCAGAGTGACTAGAATGCGTGGCAAAGGCGTTGGCCATAAATTTTAAGTGAATACAATTTTAAGATCATGCATATCAATGGAACAATGAATAGAGTAGCAGATGCATTGAGTCAAAGACCATACATATTCTCAGTAATACCATTTAAGATGAATCTTCGAGAAAATATTCTAGCATTGCAGATTGAAAATGACTGGTATAAGGAAGTTAAGAATAATATTGGGCAAGACACTATGATGATACCAAGGTATGAAGGTTATTCACTTGATAGTGATAAATTGTTGAGGTATAACGACATAATTTATGTACTGCCAATTGACGAATTGAGGAATTTGATTTTGAATGAAGCTCATCGAGTAGTGTACATGGCTCATCCTGGAGTCACAAAGATGAAGGCAGGCCTTAGACCTTTATTCTATTGGAAGGAAATCAAGAGTGATATAGTAAATTACATGGCAAGATGTCTAGAATGTCAGCAAGTGAAGGCTGAACATAAACATCCAACGAGATTGTTACAACCACATGTGATTCTTGAATCGAAATGGGAAGTCATTTTGATGGATTTTATTTTTGTATTGCCACTGATGGCAAGGAGACACGACTCTGTTTTTTTGGTCGTGGACACTCTGAAAAAGAGTGCACACTTTATTCTAGTTCGTATGACGTATCAAGCACAAGACATAGCTAGATTGTTTGTTAGTGATATTGTGAGGTTGAACAGTGTACCAAGGAAGATAATATCCGATCGAGGATCAATGTTCACTTGATGATTTTGGACTAGTTTCCAAGAGGCATTTGGAACACAAATGAATTTTAGCATAGCATATCACCCCAAAACAGATGGAAAAACTGAAAGAACGAATCAACTTTTAGAGGATATGCTTCTAATGTATTTAATGGATCAACAAAAATGTTGGGAATAATTCTTGCCATTGGTAGAATTTGCGTATAACAACAGTTATCAGAGTACGATAAAGATGACACCTTTTGAGTTTCTTTACGGATGATCGTGTTGGACACCTTTGAGTTGGGATCGATTAGAGCATGGGGTCCTGGTGGGACCATAAGTGATCCAAGAAACGGAATAACATATTCAATCCATAAGGAAAAGGATTAAAGAAGCGCAAGACAGACAAAAAAGTTACACAAATGTACATCATATAAACCATAGTTATGAGGTTGGCGACAAAGTTTTCTTGCGAGTGAAACCACATAAGAGTTCTATCAAGTTGGGAAAGGGTGCTAAAATCTCTCTTAGGTTTGTGGGACATTTCAAAGTTGTATAAATAAAAGGATCCGTGGCTTACTGACTGGCCTTGTTTGATTCTTTGAGGCGTATGCACGATGTCTTTCATGTTTCTGTTTTGTGACATTATATCCATCACATGTTATTGAATTGAGTTCTTTGCAGGTGTCAGATAAGGGTTCTCTCATGGCAGAGCCAATCCACATACTAGACCATCGCACTCGATAACTACGACGTTGAATAGTTGATCTGGTCAAGGTCCAATGGGACAGTTATAGTCCACACTCGGCTACATGGGAGGACACATATGAGATGCGTCAACAATTTCCTTATTTTTTTGATAGATTGGATATATAGATTGTGCCAGATACATTTATTGATTTCATTATTATACTGTACAAACTTCAGGACAAAGATTAAAACAAGAGGGGGTGTATGTAACATCTAGTTCCACTAATCACATTTTACATTGACTTATTCTTTGAGGACACTTGCAAGCAAGTGATCCGGTTATGGTACATTATGATTCGACTTGATTATGAGTTATATTATGATGTCATTGTGATTTATATGTTAATTTATAGATGTATATCTATTGACAAGTATTATTGATGAGTTCTCCTAAGTGTGTAGGATTCATGATAGGTTGAGGATGCCGATGGATTCAACAAACTTCCTTGGACTCTAGATTGAGTCAGGGAGTGGATTTGTATTTTGGTTTGAGCATTTGATTTATACGCATGTGATATATGGTGATTAAGTATAGATATCATGTATATGGATTATTGACATTGTTCTTGTTAGTGGATGCAGGCTTGGTGATGCTTGCTAATCCAAATCACATATGGAGTAAAGGGGTCATACACAAAAACCAGATAGATGAGGGAGAGGTGTGGCAACGTCCCTGTCACAACCTATTAGCACTCCCTTCGTAACTTGAACTATAGGTTAACGATTACCTAGTTCAAGAGGTTCATGATGCCGTGAGGGAAGACTGAGACAATCACTCACAAAGAATTCTAAGGGGCGTGCAATAAGGCATAATCCTTATTCCTTAGAAAACCCTTAATCTCTCATAAGGTTGACCAAGTGGAGTGTTGACTCCAAGTGTCGGACAAACTTCCAAACTAGTCAATCGAAAGTGACACCCTTGGAGCATGGAGGTGCATCTCGAAGGGCACATCATGTAATCAAATATTGAGTAAAAAAAAATCTATAAGGCCTAGAAAATAAAATAAAATACTTAGACATTGTTAGAAAGAGCATGCAATTAATTATTAAAATATGAACTGGAAAAACTAACAAAGAGTCTAAGTCTAAATAAGTGACTAATTAAAATATTAAATAAGTTAAGGGTATTGAGATATAATAAACTCTATAAAAAGGGGGAATGAGACTTAAAGGTTGGGTAGATGCACATGTGTGCATGAAAATAATAAAAATGATTTTTAAATAAAAATAAATTAAAACATGAGAGAATAGGTGGTTCACATAGAGTAGCATCTTGAGACAATCTACCACTAATCATAACTAAAAGAAAACTCTTAATCCAACTCAAACTAAAATTTAGTTAGGGGACACAAAATAAATGAGGGATTGGGGAACTGAGAGACAACTAAGAGGAAAAATATGAACAAATTGGGGAGTGTGAGGGAAAATGTCTATTTAAATAAAATAAAAAGAGAATTTACATGTGCAACTTTGGGAGAGTGTGACAAGTGGCGTGGGTGAATAATCATTAATTAACTTATTAAAAATTGTTTATTGTGCACAAGAGGACACGTGTCATTGATAATTTTCCTATAAAAGAAATGGAGAGGAAGGGAGAGGGGATATCATTTTTGGAAGTACTGTTATGCTGCCAAAATTTTTATTGACTAGTTTACTTGTGGAGAGTTGGGTTACAAACTGTGAAAGAGGTGGAAGCCTCACCTTGCAAGGGCAAGTTTTTGCTATTGAATTTCTAGTTTTCACGTGTGGACCCCTTGCAGCTCGAGGGAATAAGAGGGAAGACGAGTACCTCTAGCGCTGACTAGGAGGTATCAATGAAGTATTTGGATTAGCAGGTCGAAGGAAAGGATGCACACACGATTTCAAGTTGAAGATCATTCCATGTCTCGTCAAACTTCTGGTTACAATATTGTTAATTTTAGTTATTCTCTGGTTGATGTATTTAATTGCACAATTGTAAATAAGGGAGAATAATGCATCTAATCAGTACGACAACAAATGTGAATATTTGTTGGTTTATTAGTATTATACCCATCTTAAATTCCTATTAACGTGAGCATTGCTACGTTTTATGCCAAAGATCATATATGTACATATATCCAATATCACTTGCTCTGTCGAACATATTTTCTGAATGTTGTATGCAGTTTTTATATGTATAAATGAATAAAATATGCTTTGTTGACTGCAAATTGCGAATATATATTTATGCCATATTTAGTTAAAAAAAAATCATATCAATTTGAATGTTCATTGGTTGTTTGACCACTTATGATTTACCGTTTTTTTTTTTTACATTTATTTGTGAATTGAAAACATGGGTGCAACTCAACCTGAGATTGAAGCCGTTTCTACAATTTTTTTTTGTACATCTATATATTTATGGTTGGTAACGAAATTTGCGATGGTTCATTCGTGCGTGTCTTGATGAGATTAACTACTTGAGTGATGTTAAAGGAGTATATTATATGATTATCTTGCGATATCGACGGATTTGCGATATGTAAGAAACTTCCATTTAAAAATTTAGTTCTGTGTGAATAGCGTGAAGCTAAAAGTCAGACCTTGATCAATAGCATTGTATGTTGATATTTGTGGAACAATCACCAAATATTTTTCCTGTGTAGAGGTTGTTTGACCACCCTTAAGAATATTAAAGTAGTTAGGCCTTAGATTGCGTGTCAACGATTTTTTGCAATGCAGTGGATATCCACATTGTTCTGTGTTTCTCTTCGTTTCCCTGTCACCTGGTAGCCTTGGTTGATGCCTTAACTATTATGACTTTCCTTGAGGAGCTAATTTTAGGATATTTTGACCTTGGAGTGGAATTCAATCCACTAGTTGACTCTAAGAGTCAATGCATACCTGTAGAGTCTAAAACAAATAGATTTTTATATATGCAAACCTCGCGCATATATACCTCATTGTTCTGAGATTGAGATTATACCTCAACTATTTTGTAGTATGTCATCACATGTTATCTAGAGACGAAACACTCAGATTTCAACATCACCTCTCGCACTTTCAACTGGATTTTCTTACTTCAGTTAATATAAAACCCTTCCTTATGTGTAGGATAAACTATTGTTGTAATAACATAAGCTTTAGTATTGGCGTGGAGTTCATTTGTATATTTACTTTTGATTAAGGTTAAGGACTTGCATTGAAATTACATTTTAAATTCGGGTTGATCAATTATTGGTGTTTTCTTTTGGTTTAAAAAGAGGATCATTACATGGACACACTTTCATTTATTGGCCTAGAATCTACATCATTTGGTATCACAAAAAGTAGAATATTTTTTTGTTAAACACTCCTATTATAGAAGGAGATTCCATTGATGATTAGTTGACAAGATGGGTACAATTGTTAGAAGAGAGCAATATCATGTGAACATAAATAAATTATGGGTACTTACACGAAGATGATGGATGAAAAAGTGGTAATGGGGTGCTTAGGAACTTTCTCATGCATAAACATGCATGCATTATTAAGAATTCACACGCATTCCTGATTTTCTAGCTTTGGCATTCCCTGAACCGCCATGAAGGCTGCCAAGTTAGCCTCACTAGGAACACACATTCCTAAGAATGCACATATGTTTAGGAAAGCATGCACATCCCTAAGAATGCACATGTTCTCTAGGAACTTGTGTGCATTCCCACGGGGAAAATTCATTTTATTACCCATGGTCTCTCTATTTCACCAATAGATCGCGCATCACATTTCAGTATACATTGAGCAAATTTGGGAGAACAAATTGATGGGAGTTGGAAAAATCACTACCAAACTTTGTTGATTTGGTCTTTAATTGATTCCAGGTAAGTATTTTGATGGAATTTGATTTCTTTTTTATTCATAATATTTTTAAATGATAAAAAATAAAATAAAAATTATTTTTCCCTTATTAAATTGCAATTCACTTAATTAACATGGAGTTTGGAGAGAACCCACACCCAATATCACTACAGGAAGACACACCAAACCTCAAGCCACAATTGGAAAACACAAACATGGAAATTGGTGTTGGGTTGAGATATCTTCGAACCCTTATACATGCCTTAATAAATACTAGAGATCCCTCATGGTTATCACTAGCCGCTTCCCTAGATACCATTGTACCTTCCATTGCAAATTCCCAAGGCCAATTAATTCACATTTTTTATTACAAGGCTAGAATGTATGTGTTATCCCCTAGCCTAGGGATAACTAAGGAGATCATGTCTCGAGGCCCATAGGTCCTGGACATGGAGTACCGAGAGCCAGACGACTTAAGCATGGCCCCAGAGGGCTCCTCTTTTCTACAGTTCAATCTAGATATCACCATCAACCGTATCCATCACACCAACCTGGTCCTGAAGTAGCAGTGAGTCTTTCTCCATGAGATAATGAGTCAGAGTATCATGGCATGTATCACTTTGATTTTTGAAGCACTTGAAAATGTTGTATTTGAATCCTTCTTCATTTCATGATGTTTACTTGGAAATTATTCTCTTTGCCTCGTTCAAACCTGGAAGGGTGACACAATGCCCTAGTAAGTTGATTTCCCTTTAGGATGGGTTGCTATTGGGTGGATCTTTGAAGAGTCATTGTCCTTTCCCTCCATACTTACCACTTTCCATCTTTATTCCTTCCATCTCCCCTTTCCTTGTTTGGGCATTGGGATTGGCTACACTAGGAAGGGTCGTACCTTACCTCATGGGAAGAAGGAGCTAAAGGCCCAGAGGGTAAAAGTAACTGGAAAGAGTTAAAATCCGTTTTTGAAACCTTTGATATGCTTCACCCTGTTGAAATATTGTAACTGCAAAGAGTATTATATTTATTATTGAGTCATTATTAATTAGATCAATCCCCTTTTGTGGATTGATCTTGTCAGACATTGTAAATGACCAAGTCCCCTTTTGTGGATTGGTCAAACCCTAAATATATTATGATAATTAAGAAGTCGACCCCCGGGCCTAATTAAAGTGTATTTAACCACTAAGAAGAGAAGTCGGCCCTGCCTAGTGAAGATACACCTTTATAGCACCTGCCATTTAGTATAAATAAAGAAGGCTAACACCTTATTTTCTCACTCACTCATTCACTCATCAAGTGCACAAGTTTGGAGAGATGCAGTTTGGAAAAGATGGAAGAGAGAGGCACATTGCTCAGTGTTGGATATTCTCTAGTATTTTTGGTTTATTGTCTTGGGATTGTATTGGCTATCTATATTAAGGAAGTTTTCTCCCCCATGAGGGTTTCCTAGGATAAATGTTGTGTATCTTGTGATTGTGTTTCTCTGACTGGTATTACTTATGCTATGGTTATCTAGTAAATTGAAAAGAAACCTAATAATATCTCAAAACTTAACATGGTATCAGAGCTATATTGAAGAGAGCATCTTTCATTAGATAAGCAAAAATGTCACTGTTGCCGTACAAGAAAATTAGGGATTTTTATTGGAAGATAATTTCAACCTGAAACTCATCAAGGAAGTGCACCCTAGCCTATCAAGCTCATTGGAAGCTTGAGCACATTTTTCCAGTGGAAAGAACTCACAGAAAGTGAAACCCTAGTTTTTGTTGGTACCAGAAAACTAGAAAACTAGGAAACTGGAACCAATACCAGAAGTACCAGTCCAGATTTCCGCAAGCTCAGTTTCAAGGGGTAAAATTTGGATTTTC
Source organism: Picea engelmannii (assembly GCA_009831015.1). Classification (NCBI taxonomy): domain Eukaryota; kingdom Viridiplantae; phylum Streptophyta; class Pinopsida; order Pinales; family Pinaceae; genus Picea; species Picea engelmannii. Next base: position 221,118 of record ML780816.1, read on the forward strand.
TGAAATCTGACTGCACCAACCTACTTGCCTCAGACCAACGCATCTAGTCCTTGGATTAGAATTTCAAAAATTGAAATTTGAAAAATTAGGGTTTCCTCATAAAACCCTAAGTTGCAGTTGCAACTGCAGAACCAATTGCAGTAAAAATTATGAAGTATTAGGACTGTTGTTTTACTGTCCTAGTGAACATTACTCTAGAAATACATTGTCAGAGGTATGTACTTACACATGTTTAAACTGCATTATTATTCTAAAGGGTACTTGCAGGAGAAGGGATCTTTTGTCATAGATCCAGAAGGATCTCATATCCAACATATTCAAAGGAATAATGCACCCCAGGTTTGATTATTGAGATTTGCATCTATTTATTATAACATTATTTTGACCTCATGAACATCTAGGTTAGATGTTGAAATCATACTAACCATTGGCCAAAATTATCAAGGTTGATTAAAGTTGGGTTTATAGAGTTTATTCTCTAACTTAGATTTCTGTCAAGATAACATATTGTCTTAGTACAAAAGACAGGTTGAAGTAAGCATTTGTCATCTTGAGTGAAGGAGAATTAAAATAAAAGAAACACACTCATTCTTGAGGACAAAACTTTAGGTTCCAGGTTTGATTGATTAAGTTGATAAGATTCAAACTTGCACATGTCAAGTTTGATAGCTACCTCATAGTTGAGATAACATACTTGGTAGCATGTGAACATATTGAGATAAATGCTTATTGTGATCATTCATGAGATATAAATAACATCTCATCCAAGATAAAATTCTTATTTTGTCTCCAGGTTACCATGAAGGAATGAGTATTCACAACACTAGGAGAGTGTTGCTCTTAGTATTGTATTTCTTACTTTTAACCCTTGTTGCAGGAAGGTCACAAGTGATAGATCTAAAGGAGCTACTGTGGTGATTGTTCTCACCTTTGTTTTATTATTATTATCAAAAAGAGTATTATTCTTGGTTGTTGTTGTTCTGGGCAGGTCACAGGTGCCCTAATGAAGCTATAATGAAGCTTTCAGAATGAAACATATTAGATGAGACACGAAGCAAACTATGTACATGACCATACACATTCATGTACCAAAGAAGATGAAGAAGAAGACAGTTTTGAGAGACATAGTATCTCATATGAAGATTGATCATAATGAGCATAAGGCTCCAAAGATGACTCAACATTAGAACAAAAATCACATAAGACTTGGTCAAAGGATAATGAAGCCATATTGACGGGAAGCATAACTCGTTTTAAGTCTGACTCAACTTTTCATATTTAGACTTGGTATTCAACACCAAGTATACCTTGTAAGAGACGATGAAGTCCTTGTAGAATCATAAGAAATCAAGAGTAAGACTGATCTCAGAATGGATCAGATGAAGAGACAACTTCCAGGACTAGGAGACAGATTCCATGAGAAGACTAGATTGTAGCTTCATAAACTTCTAGGAGATATGAAATCTCCTGGGAAGATTTTCTTGTTTCAATGGCAAAGAAGGAAGCTAGCCAGAAAGACTAGGATATGGATTTTTCCATGAGACTAGAACAAAAGTTAGTGTTGACTTCCAAGATTGATCTAACAAATCAAGCATGTTGCATATGCACAAAGCCTGATGTGTGTCCAAAGGATTCTCCCAACAAGAGGGAGAATACTATGATGAGACACTTATTGAAGAAATAGTTCCAATATCCATGAAGACAACCAGAACAACCATGATTATGAGATTCAGGGGAACAATTCCTATATTTGAGAATGAGTTATCTCAAAGTACCAGTTGATGCAGTACATTAGTCGGGCCATGAAGACATTACTACACTAGTAGATAAAGTTACCTCCATGAAAGAAGAAGAGTTTCTTTCAGTGCCAGTTATTGAGCCACTCAGTTTCAAATGAAGTTGTTGCCATGATAGTGTTGAACAACTGAGAGGGGGGGGGGGGGTGAATCAATTGTTAACGATCTTAAACAATTATGCTTATTTTAAACTCTTTGCAGAGCACTGAATGACAATCACAATAATGCAGGGAAGTAAGCAATAAAACATTCAACATCATTCACACATAAAATATACAGAGACAGATATTTCCTGAGGAAACCCATAAAGGGTAAAAACCTCTTCTTCTTTATATGATAAGTAATCTTTACATTCTATACATTATCATACTTATGAGCACCAACTCATAATGAGGCTATAACCTCTGTTTTGCAAGCTGCAACTTGCCAAGAGCACCAACTCTCTGTTTTCTCTAGCACCTACTAGAAGGAAGCACCAACTCCCTGGTTTCTCTAGTGCCCACTAGAAGGAAGTAACAACTCCCTAAGTGTTCCAACACCAACTGGATGGAAGCACCAACTTCCAGTCACATAGGCACCAACCTGTATAAAAGAGAACAACAGTTCTCCCTAGCACCACCCTGCTACCCTGGTTTCTCTGGTTGCAACCAGATGGAAGCTACAACTCTCTGTGTTCAAGCACCCACTTGAACCTCTGAGGACAACAATCCTCCCTAGCACCTCCCTACCACCCTGAAATATAAATCTTTGCTACTGAAACTTATTACAATGATATAATGTTCATCAATGGCTTACCAGTCTCATCACTGTTCTGCTACATTTCTCTACTCTCCTGTATCAGTGTCTCTCTGCCTGCATCTTCTTGTGCTTTCTGATTTTCTGCTCTTCAATACAAGTGCACCTCATCCTTATTTTACTGTCTCAGTGCTCCGAAATCGGATTCAGAAGCCTGACAGGGCATGAAAAATGCTCAAAAATGAAAGTGCTCAGAATTCAATGAAACCAATGCCATTGCGTCTGCCTCGTCTTCCCGATTCCAGTGGTATAATTTTTATGTCAAATGGAGTCCGTATGGAGAAGATATCGCGTTCTGACCGAAAAGTTAAACATGCAAAAAAAATGCTGACTGGGCAGTCCGTACGACTCACACGTGGCAGTGACGTGGCATGATGGTACACCCTGGCAGCCGACGTGGAAAGTTTTGGTTGGATGATGGTGGTTGAATAGGGTGATGACACGTGGCATTTTATTATCGAATGGAAAGGTGCCACGTGGCCCAATGAAGGGCTGCCACGTGGCACCCCTATTTTGGCTAATTTCTTTTGGTTCGTTTATCAAAACTTTTTGGAGGCCGCGGGGTTTGACCCCCGGACCTCCACATACTACAAGCGCCTTCAAAATAGTCCTATAACCAATGCGCCACATTATTTATAATGTTATAAAACCCATAGTATTAGTTATATTGTATGGTTTTATGCGCATAAAGGAGGAGAGGGGCCAGCGCTTAGCCCTTTGGGCTAAGCGCTTGGACATATGGAGTCCATATAACCTTGCCAAAGGAGCGCGTGCCCAAGACTAAGGGGCTAAGCCCGAATTTAACCAATTTATGGTTAAAAAGTGGGTTTTTCCAACCACTTTTGGGTTTAATTAATGTTTAACTCATTTTTAATGTAATTAACTCATTTTTAAGGGTTATTGGGCATTTTTAGAGCCTAAATTCGTGGAGGAAGTTGGAGATGGACAACTAACTCCCCCACTATTTAACCAAGGCCATTTTGAGGCCAAGGGGACATCTTTTGGAGAGCATTCAGAGCAGAGATGCTGAGGGAAGCCAAGTCAAAGCCAGTTTGAGGCAAGGAAGCTGTTGAGGTAGAGATGATGTCGGACGATTTTTGAGAGCTCGGGACATCCGTTTCAGGTGCCGTAAGTTGTGCAAGATTCTAGAGATCATGGAAAACAAGACCAGATCAGTCTAGAAGCCAATAGGCATTGTAAATATGTACTAATAAGCTTTTGAAAAGAAATCAAGAAGCCTCCCTCACAGAGAAAAAGGCCCGGAGACGTAGGCAAAGTTGCCGAACTCCGTTATCAAACTTGTGCATTATGGTTTGCTGTTCTTTATTGCATTTCAGATTTGAAAATATGTTAATGGCT
>ML780816.1:226923-268541 GCA_009831015.1 Picea engelmannii
AATTTATGGTTAAAAAGTGGGTTTTTCCAACCACTTTTGGGTTTAATTAATGTTTAACTCATTTTTAATGTAATTAACTCATTTTTAAGGGTTATTGGGCATTTTTAGAGCCTAAATTCGTGGAGGAAGTTGGAGATGGACAAATAACTCCCCCACTATTTAACCAAGGACATTTTGAGGCCAAGGGGACATATTTTGGAGAGCATTCAGAGCAGAGATGCTGAGGGAAGCCAAGTCAAAGCCAGTTTGAGGCAAGGAAGCTGTTGAGGTAGAGATGCTGTCGGACGATTTTTGAGAGCTCGGGACATCCGTTTCAGGTGCCGTAAGTTGTGAAAGATTCTATAGATCATGGAGAACAAGACCAGATCAGTATAGAAGCCAATAGGCATTGTAAAGATGTACTAATAAGATTTTGAAAAGAAATCAAGAAGCCTCCCTCACAGAGAAAAAGGCCCGGAGACGTAGGCAAAGTTGCCGAACTCCGTTATCAAACTTGTGCATTATGGTTTGCTGTTCTTTATTGCATTTCAGATTTGAAAATATGTTAATGGCTGTATAATTCATTTCTTTTCTCGCTCTTCGTTAAGTTTTCCAATGGTTAATAAATGCATGCAAATAAAACTCATCCATAAGTCATTTCGAAAAATCCTGACGGACAACAATCCTCCCTAGCACCTCCCTACCACCCTGAAATATAAATCTTTGCTACTGAAACTTATTACAATGATATAATGTTCATCAATGGCTTACCAGTCTCATCACTGTTTTGCTACATTTCTCTACTCTCCTGTATCAGTGTCTCTCTGCCTGCATCTTCTTGCGCTTTCTGATCTTCTGCTCTTCAATACAAGTGCACCTCATCCTTATTTTACTGTCTCAACTATGCATCTATGTTCTTTGCTTCTGTTGCGATTTATGCTCTGTGTCTTATTTTGGTTCTCTGAATTACGTCTCTTTTGTGTATTTCAGCTCCTACCCACAACATCCATTTCCCCGTGTGTGATTACTCTCCACAACGGCCCCCATCTCTTCTTTTTTATGCATTCTTATAGTCTCTGTGCACCTTGTGCATACCATATGCGCAATGCTTCTACATGCTCTTCATGTTGAGTTCTCTGCCTCATCATCATTGCAACTCTTTAACTTCTCTAGCTGTTAAACCCATGTGTCCATCATCACTGGGTGTTATGCTGAGATTCCTTAGCCTGTCTAGTAGTCGAGACTCTTCATCTTCTCTGTCACAGTCGAGCTCATCCTCTCTGTTGCAATTATAGGCTTCAACGCTCTTCCATTTGTCAATCGCCTCCTGAATAGTCTTCATTCCACTGGAAGATGCCTTGAGACTCTTCAGCCTCTCTAGCATTCACCCTGAAGTCTCTTCGAGTCCACTGGCAGTAACAATAGTCGTTTCTAGCAGTTACACTGTGAACCTCCAAAAACCGCATTAGCAACTAAATCACCACTGGTCGATTAACTGTGAAGAGCAGCAATAGCCCTTCGATCATTTTCCTTAATAACCTGCACCATTGGATCATAAATGATGGGTCTCGCGCTTATTTCACCATTTCACAATTTGACATTTCGACATTCCTGTGGTGAGGCATCTCGTCTCTCCAAGTCGAGATCTCCAAAATGGATATTAGCTTCATGCTACCTCCTCCCTTGAGCCTTCGTCAATGTGACCATAGGTTATGACCAGGGGCCAATTCTGAACACGCATTCCATATTTCACGTTTTGGGGATTCTATGATGAGTCATCTCGACTCTCCATGTCCCAACCTCTGAAATGGAGCTTGTCTCTTTAAGATCTTCTCTACAGCTCTTCGACGATGTGACCACTGACAATGACCAAGAGCTTATCCATACAACGCTTTTGCAATTTCGCATTTCGTCACTTCGGGACTCCTGTGATGAAGAGTCTCGGCTCTTGACTCCTCCAGCTCTCGGTAGCCAAAACTCTGGTCGATGTGTCTGTTTCAGGATTTTCGGCGTTTCACATTTTGGCACTTCAGGATTCCTGTGATGAAGAGTCTTGACTCTTGACTCCTCCAACTCCCGGTATCCGAAACTTCAGTTGATGTGCTTGTTTCAGGATTTTCAGCGTTTCATATTTCGACACTTCGGGACTCTTGTGATGAAGAGTCTCGACTCTTGACTCCTCCAACTCCTGATATCTGAAACTCTATTTGATGTGTCCGTTTTGGGATTTTTGACGTTTCGCATTTTTTCACTTCGAGACTCCTGTGATGAAGAGTCTCGACTTTTGACTCCTCCAACTCTCGGTATCCGAAACTCCGGTTGATGTGCCTATTTCAGGATTTTCGACGTTTCACATTTCAACACTTCGGGGCTCCTGTGATGAAGAGTCTTGACTCATGACTCCTCCAACTCCCAATATCAAGAACTCCAAAATGGAGCCTTTGTTTTTGATACCTGAAATGAAATTTAGCTTCTGATCTTGCCATGCGATCATCATTGTGCTGCTGGTCATGATCTTTGCCATCAATGACAAACACGCATACTCTGCACTCTGTGTGCACCTCTGGACTATCTCTTTTGGTCTTCATGAGCTTTCTCTACTGCATCTTCCCAAAATACTTCTGGTGCCTGCCTAACACATTATACCTATACTCAAGCCATCATCACTGCTGTACTTGCTATCAATGACAAGCATACGCTGCCTGTAAAACATGCCAACAGATAGAGTAAAGAAGTTACTCTCAGATTACAACAACCATAGTGAGAATGAAGCAACCATTCTCAGCTTCAGAGCAGCTGCAAGTGCAGAGTCCCAGTTCCAGAAGGAACATTTGTAGAAAGATGAGAAGACATACTCTTAGGCAGTGAGACAGATAGTGCTTTGCAGAAAGCACATAGAGCTAGCACATGATTGTGCGGATTGAGTTACAGTTGAGAAAGTGTACCAGATTGGTACAAAGTGATGTGAAAATTTGATTTGAGGTTGAAGATAGAAATACACATGTCTGCAAGTTGAAGAAGGATCTATACGGATTGAAGCAAGCTCCTAGAGTTTGGTATGTAAGAATTGACAATTTCTTGACAATCTTGGGCTTTACCAAGAGATAAGTTCATTCTAACCTTTACTTCAAGGTTATGAATGATGAGCCAGTTATATTATTGTTGTATGTGGATGAATTTTTTTAACTAGAGAAGAAAATTTCATCACTGATTGTAAGAAGAAGATCATTAGAGAATTTGAGATGAAAGACCTAGCCCTGATGCACTATTTCCTAGGTCTCGAAGATTGACAGAGCTTAGAATAGATCTTTCTTAACCAAAGGAAGTACGCAATAGAAATACTAAAGAGGTTTGATATGTTGGAGTGTAAATCCATGATCACACCCATGGAAACAAAGTTGAAGATCTTGGTTGATATCTCATTAGAGTTGGTTGATACTACTATGTACAGACAAATTATTGGTTTGGTGATGTATCCGACGAACACAAGGCTAGATATATGTTTTTCCTTGAGTCAGTATCTGGTAGAACCCAGACGTGTTCACCTAGATGATGCAAAACATGTGATTATATACCTTAAGGGTACACTAGATTTTAGTCTCTATTATACTAGAGATCATGACTTCAGATTGTATGGATATAGTGATTCAGATTGAGATGGAAGTGTTTCTAATAGAAAGAGCACTTCAAGATGTTGTTTCAGTCTAGGCAGAGTAGGAAGCAATCAAGTATTGGTCTCAGCATGACAGAAGTGGAATTTATTACTACATGTTTTTCCAGTTTTGAAGCCATATGGCTTCAAAAGTTGTTGACATGTCTATTTGATATGGATATGGAAGCAACCATGATTCTATGCGATAACCAGAGTTGCATAAAAATGACAGAGAACCTTGTGTTCCATGACAAGTCAAAACACATAGAAATATGATATCACTACATTCATGATATGGTGCAGAGAGGAGCTATAAAACTCCATTAAGTTGGCACGAATGAACAAGTTGCAAATGTGTTGACCAATCCTCTGTCTCGTGTAAAGTTTGAGCACTTTCAAGACAAGATTGGTATAGTATGAAAGTACCTCCCTCAAAAGGGGGAGTAGTGATGATGCTTGCCTTGTGTTGAAGATTTCCAGTTTCGTGCTTATGTTGATGTGATGCCAACCTTATGTTGATGCTGTTGGAGTTACTTCACACACACCTAGGATTTATTTTTCCTAAGGTTTTTATTTTTTTATTAGTCATAATTAGTCATTATCTAGTCTCCTATATTTTAGGAGAGAATATTCCACCTGGAGAATATTCTCTTTCAGTTCACACTTCAGTTTGACTAGTTGAGTTGAGTTTAGATGTTGCATTGGGATCATCACCATGCAACATTGGGATCATCACCATGATAATTCTACCTTGCCTTGGTATCATCACAAAAGTGACACATTAGCCTTGATTCCTTGAGTTAACTCCTCACTACTTTCTGTTCAGTCAGTTAACTGAAGACTAGTTGACTAGTTAACTCAACTAGGTGGCAGTTCACTCCTGTAACTGCCTGAGAGACTAGAATATGTGGCAGTTCACTCCCATAACTTCCTAAGAGACTAGAATATGTGGAAGTTCACTCCTGTAACTATTGGTGTGTGTCCATATCACTCTAGACCACCACTATGGTGACTTGGTTCACCTCAAGTTGAACTCATTGAGTTATACAGAGTATATCATGTGTAAATTATTCATTATTCATAATGGTTAATGAGAATTCTTTCTCTCCTTCTTCTTCTTTCTTCTATTCTCTCTGAAAATGTGTGTATCATTGTTTAGCTAGATCTATTATGTGTAGGTTCAACACATTTACATGGTATCAGAGCCGATGGACTGCTAAGCAAAATCTACACCAAAAATCCAAGTACTTAAATTGCATGGATGATGCACTCGAAACAATTTGCAATCTTATTTCTCCCGATCTCCTTTTTTATATATCTTCCTGTAAGACTCCCAATGAAGCCTGGACCATATTAGAAGGGCTCTTTGGAAAAAAGGATGAGATGAGGGGACACATGCTGGAGGTTGAGCTGCTCACATTGGATCCAAAAAGCTTCGAGAATATCCAAGATTTATTTACAAAATTCAAGGATTTACTGTCGCAACTCAAAGCTTGCGGGGTTGATAAATCAAAGGAGTAGAAACACATGGTTCTCACCATTATCTCCAATCTTGGACTTGAATTCTCTGTATTTGTATCCACATTCCATACTGCCAGATTCACCTCTGGAGCCACCTGGAAGATGCCTTCTCTTGAGGACTTTATCGAATCTTTGACACAAGAGAAAACCAAGCACATCAACATGGGTGCAATCAAAGTCCCAAGGGCGCATGCACTCACTGTGCATGATGACAGCCAAAAATATAAGAAATCTAAAGATAAATATAAGCAAAAATATCATGCACATATGAAGAAGGAAGGGTACACAAAACCCTTCACCGATGCCTCCAGATCCAGAGGAGAAAAGGGAAGAAAAGGAGAGAAATGCACATACTGTCACAAAGGATTCCATTCAGAATTCGCATGCATGCAAAAAAAAATAGATCCGATGTCTCAAATACTTCAACAAAACAACCTTGGAGATCGCATCCCCGAGGGTGCAAAGAAGAAGAAGCCAAAAGATCTGAATTCCAAGAAAGGCAATTCTAGCCATGCGTTGATTGCCATCAACTCCTCTCCCGATGCTTGGATCGTAGATTTAGGAGAATCACATCACATGGATGCCTTAGAAGCAGTCTATTCTTCTTTGGATGCATGCAAAGGTCCTCCTATTCTGATGGGGGACAACTCTTCTGTCAAAGTCACCGACAAAGGAAGGATTGAACTCACCAACGAAAGCTTCAAGAATGTGTTGCATGTTCCCAAGATTTATGTCAACCTTCTCTCTATGTATCAAATGATGAATTTCAGCACCAAAAAGAAGGTCGTATTCACACCAAATTTCATGGACATATACGACATGCAAACCAACTCCAAGGTTGCTATCGGTGAAGTAAATCATCAGTCTAGATTGTATACATTTTCTAAATTCATTGAACTTGATCCTTCTTTATTGCTTACTCATGCTGATGAAAGTAGTAGGATATGGCACGAAAGGTTTGGACATTTGAATTTCAGATACATGCAACAAATTTGCAAGCATAGATTGGTTGATGGTCTGCCAGACATCCATTTCTCCAAGGGAGTATGTGAGGGATGTGTTCTCGGGAAACACCCTCAAGAGAAATTCATCAAATGAAAGTCTTAGCGAGCTTCCTCACCTTTAGATCTGATCCACAGTGACCTCATGGGTCCTTTTCCACATCCATCGATTAGGAAAGTGAGGTTTGTTCTCATTTTTGTTGATAATTTCTCACATTTTACTTGGATCTACTTTCTCAGGCAAAAATCTGAGGTCTTTCAACACCTCAAAGATTTCAAAGCTTTGGCTGAGACACAGTCCGGAAAGAAGATCAAAGTCTCCAAACTGATAACGAGGGAGAGTATGTGAATCATGAGATTCATAATCTTTTCCATGAGGCAGGGGTTCAGTTGCAGCATACAGTTCCCTACACTCTGCAACAAAACATAGTTGCTGAGCGGAAAAACAGATCTCTAAAGGAGATGGCATCTTGCGTTCTGCATGCAAAGTCACTACCACAGAGACTATGGGCTGAAGTACTTAACTATGCAACATACATCCAAAACATATCTCCTCATATATATTTCGAGGATAAGACCCCCTACGAGGCTTGGAGCATCCTCAAACCAGAAGTGGCCCACTTTCGCATTTTTGGTTCACATGCATGGGCCTGGATTACCTATGAAAAGAAGAAGGCACTTGATCCATAGAGCACTGAGTGCATTTTTGTTGGATACCCCGACGATGTGAAGGGATATCGACTTATTTATCTTTCCTTGGACCGACTCATCATTGAGCGTAGTTTCCAATTCGAGGAAAGTGTCTCGCATGTACCTCAACAGTCGCATGCAGACACCTTCACTCTTCCACCTGTCCAAGATGATGAGCATGCACATGCTGAATATTATTCAGATGAGAGTTCTAATTCAGAGGACTCAGATGATTCCGATTCAGAGTCAATATAGTCAGATGCAGAGTTAGAGCATCCAGATGCAGTCACAGAACCAGAGTAGAGGCCCAAGTGGGAACATACTACTCTTCAGGATGCAGGGGATCTCGTTGGTGATATAGCCAATACTAGGAGGACTTGATCTGATTTCCAGGAGCCTCCTATTGCACTCACTGCCACTGAACCATTGTATTCTAGGCATATTTTCTTGGTTCAGTCTTCAGATCCACAGTATTATGGTGAGGCTGCTGGAAATCCCTTTTGGGAATCCGCCATGCAGGAGGAGTACAACTCCATCCTCGAGAACCAGACTTGGGATATGGTTCCCCTTCCTTATGGGAGGAAACTTGTTAGATGAAGATGGGTCTACAGGACCAAGAGTGCAACGGATGGACATATCAATAGATACAAAGCCAAGCTTGTCACTAAAGGCTTTCAACAGGTTCATGGTATTGACTATGATGAGACCTTCACTCCAGTAGCGAAGATGGATTCCATACGATTGACACTTTCCATTGCAGCAACTAAGGGATGGGAAGTAAATCAGATGGATGTGAAGAATGCATTTCTTCATGGTGATCTCTCTGAGGAGATCTACATGGAGCAGCCCCATGGATTTATGTAGGACTCATCTTTGGTCTGTTGACTGAAGAAGTCACTTTATGACCTCGAGTAGGCTCTGAGGGCATGATATGCCAAGATGGACTCCTACTTGTTGTCATAGAACTTTGTACGTTGTAAATCCGACCTGAATGTATACATGCTCAGGACGACTGATTCACTTCTACTTTTAGTTCTATATGTCGATGATTTGCTGATCACCGGTTGCTCGACTTCAGCGATAGCTGCAGTCAAGAGGATTCTTCATGACAAGTTTTTGATGAAGAACATGGGTCTGCTACACTTCTTCGTTGGACTTGAGATCAATCAGGATGCATTAGGCATCAAACTATCTCAAGCTAAGTATGCACGAGATCTCCTTGAGAGATTTCACATGACAGACTGTAAGTTTGCTCCGACTACTTTCCTATAAGGAGTCAAACTTGAGGATGGCAGGGAGACTCCATTGGTTGACAACACACTGTACAGACAGCTAGTGGGGAGCTTGTTGTATCTCACACACTCCAGACCAGACCTCTCATATCCAATTGGCGTATTTTCCAGGTTCATGTAGGAGACACGTGAGCTACATTGGAAAGATGCAAAGTGTATCCTTCAATACGTACAGGGCACCATCACCTTTGGGATTCATTATGCAGCAGACTCTACATTAGATTTAATTGGTTTTACTGATTCTGACTAGGCTGGTGATAACATTGATCACAAGTACACATCTGGTTACTCACTCAGTCTTGGTTCCAGGACTATCTGTTGGTCGAGTAAGAAGCAAGATGCCATTGCTCTATCTTCAGCCAAGGCAGAGTATGGAGGGGTAGTTAACATAACCATTTAGGCTATGTGGCTACAACATTTTCTCACTGAGTTGGGCATTTAGTTTCATCGGCCGATTGCCATTTGGTGTGACAACCAGAGCACTCTGAAGTTCTGCAGAGATCCAGTTCAGAGGCAACACAAAGCACATCGAGATCCACATGCACTACATCCGAGACTTAGTACATGAGGGGATCATCGACTTACAGTTCTGTCCTTCAGCAGAACAGACGACAAACATTTTCGCCAAGACCTTCACTGAGCAGAAATTCCATTCTATGCGAGGTCATCTTGGAGTGAAGGACACAATTGCCTAGCAACTGTAGTTCTTCTTTTTACATACATNGGGGGGGGGGGGGTTTCCCATGAGGTTTTCTCTCTTTCCTCACTTTATTTTCAGTGTATCTTTTGTACTTGGGTACCTAACATGGCCTCATTGTCAGGACCCAATCTTTATTTTCACCATAGTGATGTTTAGGGGGGGTGTTGGAGTTACTTCACACACACCTAGGATTTCTTTTTTCTAAGGTTTTTATTTTTTTATTAGTCATAATTAGTCATTATCCAATCTCCTATATTTTAGGAGAGAATATTCCACCTGGAGAATATTCTCTTTCAGTTCACACTTCAGTTTGACTAGTTGAGTTGAGTTTAGATGTTGCATTAGGATCATCACCATGCTAATTCGACCTTGCCTTGGTATCATCACCAAAGTGGAGCATTAGCCTTGATTCCTTGAGTTAACACCTCACTACTTTATGTTCAGTCAGTTAACTGAAGACTAGTTGACTAGTTAACTCAACTAGGTGGTAGTTCACTCCCATAACTGCTTGAGAGACTAGAATAGGTGGCAGTTCACTCTTGTAACTGCTGGTGTGTGTCTAGATCACTCTAGACCACCAATATGGTGACTTGGTTCACCTCAAGTTGAACTCATTGAGTTATACAAAGTATATCATGTGTAAATTATTCATTGTTCATAACGGTTAATGATAATTCTTTCTCTCCTTCTTCTTTCTTCTATTCTCTTTGCAAATGTGTGTATCATTGTTTACCTAGATCTATTTTGTGCAAGTTCAACACATATACAGTTGTGATTCCATCCTTGTGATGAATATTTTCAGCTTTGTGCTGATGTTGATGTGATTCCAGCCTTGTGCTGAAGATTTCCAACTTCGTGCTGATGTTGACAAGATGCTAGCCTTGTGCTGAATAATTTCTAGCTTCATGATGATGTTGATGATATTCCAGCCTTGTGATGAATATTTACAGCTTCATGCTGATGTTGATGTGATTCCATCCCCGTGATGAAGATTTCCAGCTTTGTGTTGATGTTGATGAGATGCCAACCTTGTGATGAATATTTCCAGCTTTGTGCTGATGTTGATGTAATTCCAGCTTTGTGCTAAAGATTTCCAGCTTAGTGCTAATGTTGATGATGCTCCAGCCTTCGTGTTGTGATGATGTTGTTTCTCCAGCCTTTGTGCTATGATGATGATGATGATGTATTAATATTATACTAATCCATGTTGATGCATATGAGGATGATTCCATTCCAAATCCTTGTTGTGGTTGATGATATTGATGATGAGAAAAACTTCCGATGATTTATAGCTAAGCCAATCAGTGTTCCAGATGATGTTGATTTTGTTGTCCTCTCTCTCTCTCTCTTGATGATGTTGTCGAATACCCTTCTTGTTAAGGGGGAGTGTTGAAATATTGTAACTGCAAAGAGTATTCTATTTATTATTGAGTCATTATTAATTAGATCAATACAATTTTGTGGATTGATCATGTCAGACATTGTAAATGACCAAATCCCCTTTTGTGGATTGGTCAAACCCTAACTATATTATGCTAATTAAGAAGTTGACCCCTAGGCCTAATTAAAGTGGTTTTAAACACTAAGAAGAGAAGTCGGCCCTACCTAGTGAAGAGACACCTTTACAACACCTTCCAACTAGTATAAATAAAGAAGGCTAGTATTTCATTTTCTCACTCACTCATTCACTCATCAAGTGTGCAAGTTTGGAGAGTTGTAGTTGGGAAAAGAAGGAAGAGAGAGGTGCATTGCTCAGTGTTGGACATTCTCTAGTGTTTTTGGTTTATTGTCTTGGCATTGTATTGGCTATCAATATTAAGGAAGTTTTCCTAGGTTTTCTCCCCCTTGAGGGTTTCCCAAGATAAATGCTATGTATCTTGTGATTGTCTTTCTCTCAGTGATCCTACCTATGCTATGGTTATCTAGTGAATTGAAAAGAAACCTAATAATAGCTCAAAACTTAACACACCCAGGGATTCCCGAGAAAGTAGTGAAAATATTCTTAGTAAGAAAAGGGGACCCACAAGATAACATAAACACTCAAGGTACTAGTTGATGGATATGAGGTCTCATCATGAACCGACCTATTATGACCATGGGCATGTTGCAGTATGACATTACCACCTATCTGGTCACCAAACTAGGGTAGTGGCTCTTGCTGGAATAACCAAGAGAAAGGGGGTCTCATTACGAGCCAACCTTCTCATTTATGTGAAATGTTTGTGGATAACAATGACACCTATGGTCATCAAGCCAGGACATTGGCCCTCAACTATTCCTTTAAAGCACAAGAAAAAAAGATAAAAATAAATAAAGAATGGAAATGAATGGGCTAGGAAACAATTACATCCTTGACAACGTGCAACTAACCCTCCACAAACGCACCTACATGTAAGAATCTACATTTCCCTCTTATCACATGCATCCCATACCCAAATATTTACCCCATGCCACCTCATAAACTTACATGACTTGGACTAGACTCCACCTAGAAAACACCCGAAACTTAAGAGAGGTTATCTCAATAGGAAATCCTAAAACCCTCTCCAAACCTAACTTGTCAAATTACATAACGTCTTTGAGTATTTGTTTGTGGTTAAGGGGGTTTTGATGCACATGTTCGAGTAAATTAATGATTAGATGTGATTTACATGCTATGATCCTTGTGACTTATGAATACCTGGAGGGTGTACTTTTTGTTTATGAAGGACCTTGCCCGATGAATAGGTACACATGAGGGAATGATTAGCTTGGACCTTCATGGGGGCTTAAAGCCCACAGATGGATGCTGAAACCCCAACCAGGGGTAAGAAGATATTTAAGTCTTGCACCAGATGAAGGAAGGAAGTTGCCTTTGGAGGTACTGTGGAAGACCTAGACCTAAAGTCTCATGCTCCTCCCACTTGAACATTGGCATTGGGAGGCTTTGAACGTCACCTCTAAAGCCCTATACGTCACATGTAAGCTGGGGTTGTCACCTTGGATGCATTCATGAGTCTATTAGCATGTGTGGGAAAATTTAATGCCTTTGGAGGCCCAATGTTTCATCTCCTTTTCCAAACATCCCACACTTGAGGCCCAACATCACCCTAGGAGGGCATGACATCACCTGAAGGTACGCTAAGGCCTATAAGTGCCTACTCTCTAGCAAAACCTCCCTTAAATATTTATATGGTTGAGGCCTTGAAGTGACAACACCTCATGAATCTACCTCTTACCTTAGATAAGAATTATCATTATTTTATTTCCCAAGTGATATTGTTACTGTTATTGACTCCATAAGCCCCTAAAAGGCACTGATTGCTATACTCCTATGGATGGATGAGATCAAACAAACTTTCAAACTGTCTTTTTGAAACTCTCACTAACACTAACAACCATAATGCTGCTACTATAATTGCCACTACAACCTTTATTTAGCATCCCTAATCAACATACTAACCTCTAAAACTAATCCAGAAAATTGGACTAGCTTAGGTGCTATCATCCTAAGGCTCTAGTCTTCCTTTTTCTATTGTTCTAAGTGCAAAATTCTGAAGTTGTTGAAGGTTTTTGATGCTATTGTAAATATTTTTACAACCATAGTTTCATCCCCTTAACAACCCTTAAACTATCCATAAAACCACCTAACATTAGTATTAGGCAAGTTACTATCAATATAGACTAAAGTGTTTGCCTAATTTCCTAAACTAAGTACTTTTCTGAAGTGGTTTTGCTGTGGTCATAATTATTTATTTTGTTATTGTTATAAGTGTTTTGACATCCTATTGAAGTCATTTATTGACTTGTTTTAATCTTGAAATTGTGAGTGAAAAAGTACTATCAAACTTGCAAAGTCTTTATATCATTTTTGTCATCATAGATTGCAATTTATGGACATGCTGCTATACATTTCATTTTTTAGTGTTTCAGTAGCATATTTATATCTTGAAGTCATTGATTTGAAACATTGATATCATTTCTTACTGCTAACGTTTGTTGTTTCATTGGTAAAGGGTATGTAATAGTCATTTCCTTTTCCTTTGCCCCATTAAAATTTACCAAGTGAATTCTTTTCTTAAGTGACCTAGAGAGAGGGGTGGGTTTTATCTAGTCTTTTTACCCTTCATCAACCAACTAGGTCTTGCGACGTCTCCCTTGGAGTGAGTTTCTTCTCCTCCTAAATATAAATAGGTATCCTATTGGGGTGAGAATGATATGACTACCTCCGTGTTACGTCAATCTAGGCCGCCTACTTGCCTTTAGACTTTGGAAAAGTATAGATTGTGCGATAACATTTTTGGCGCCGTTGCCAGGGAACGCTGAGTCAATATTCCTGAACGACAATTTTTCGGTAAGACTTTCCCTCAAATCCTTCATCTTACAAAGCTTTCCTGGAAACTCCACTAAGGGTGATTCCCTCACTCCCTTTTATAATCCTTAATAGGTTATCTGGCGACTCCACTAACTTACTCTCTACTCCGTGATACTTTCAAGATATGGGATCATGGTGCCCCAGGAAAGAGTGTATCCAACTATTGATTTTGAAAGTTTTCAAGTATACCTGAATTATTTTGATATAAAATGGTTTAAAAACTCTCCAATATTCATGGGTCTCCCAATTACTCCCATTGTAGAATTCTTGAAGTATATAAGTGAAATATAATTTGAAGGGGAGGATGTTCTGGTAAAATTGTTCATACTTTCCCTGCCATCCTTTTTGCAAGATTGGATTAAGGGTTGTTGCGAAGATAAGGGTATATCATCTTTAATAGACCTCATCAGTAGATTTATTGAGTTTGTGAAACTACAATGCCAAATATATGAAGTTTCCATTCAAAATATCACAATAACCCTAGAGGATGAAGGGTTCACCACTGAGATTGTGGAAGATCTCAGGGATGTGTACCATAATGAATACCAAGAACCCTCTGATATAGAAGGAGATATTTATGAATAAGGTTGTCAACGCCTTGAAGAGGAGAAAGATTTTTCCCATGATTCAATAGAATGCAGTAAAGAATTGACTAAAGAAGTGAATTATGAGGATGAAGCACTAGTATCCACTCCTCTGTTCGATGAAGCTCTCCAAGATCCTTTCTCTCCTGCAAAAGATGAAGAGAATGAGGTGAATCATTTTCCTTTCCAAGTTTTTGATGACACTTTGTTCTATGATTCAGAAGGTGAAGAAGTAAAGGAACCCTTGGAAGAGCTAGGTCCATCATTTTCTAATGAAGGAGAAAATATGATTAAAGAGAAAAGTCTTGGGGATGATGTACTGGATGCTATTCCATTTGATGAAGTCATCTGAGCCTTTGACACTCCTGCACAACAAGAATTGAACAAGGCAAGTTATTTCCATTTCCAATATTTTGATGATGCTTTATTTTATGATTTGGAAAATGAAGAAGTATTAGAGGAGCCCTTGGATGCATTAAATCCTTCGTGTTATGATAAAGGTAGTGGCATGGTTGATGATATTGATGAGTTCATACATGTTGGAAGACATAAGTGGGATGTGATTGGTTCTAATGAGGATCCCATTTATGATATGGAAGGATATTTTTGAATGTTTCTTTTACAACAATCATATGTTGTTCGTAATAATTTCGACTTTTGGAAACAAGATGATGATATAATTACATAAGTTTTCCAAGCACCCAAGGATGATCCAATGCAATTTTCTCCTGATGATTTTCAATCATGCCTTGAGGATTTTGATGAGTAGTCCTTTGAGCACTTAGATTTATTCTATGAAGAATATTATCAACCGCTGTTGTGATCAAATTTTGATAAAGGTGAGGACGTTGCTTGCATGAAGCAGGATACTTGTGACAAGGTTGTCCAACTCCCTCCGATTGCCTTACCTCGTTATGTCACTGAGGATGTAGTTGAGGAACATGTCTCTTGTTTCAAGTTTTATTTAGAGAAAAACTTTCCATTATAATTCAAGGGGAGGTTGAATTCATTAAGAAGTTTATTATCTCAATCTCTGAGCTTTCCCCTGAAAAGTTGTCAGTTTCCCTCTAAATTCTTGTTAATCCCTTCTGAGACCCTTGGGAGTGATGATGTCCAAGATATTCAACCCTTAGACTCTTTGAGCCATCCCTTTGAGTCCTTGACCTCTCATGATCCTTTTCTTAGATGGATTGATCACTTTTCTGGAAGGGTGACTTGGCATGATTTTGTCCCTCCCTCTCGCCTCCATGAGCTAGACTTTACGACTTCTTATGATATAATGCATGCTCTAAATGATGTTTATTTTTTGCTTAAATTGTCATTTTTTTGGTTTATGATGAAGAACAAAGGAAGGTATTATGATGCATTGATGGCGTGGTTGTACTGGTTGTATTCTTATACCTAACATTTGACAGGTAAGTACATGTGAGGTAGAATAAGTAGGAGATGTTATCCCGTAGACTAGGGATAACTAAGGAGATCATGTCTTGAGGACGACAGGTCCTAGACATGGAGTACCAATATCCAAAATACTTAAGAATGGCCCCGTAGGGCCCCTCTTTTCTTTAGTGCAGTCCACATATCACCAACAATAATATCCATCACACCATCCTGGTCCTGAAGTAGCAACGAGTCTTTCTCCATGAGGTAATGAGTCTGGGTATCATGGTATGCATCACTCTGATTTTTGAAGCACTTGAACATGTTTTATTTGAATCCTTCTTCATTTCATGACGTTTTCTTGGAAATTATGCTCTTTGCCTCGTTCAAACCTGGAACGGTGACTCAGTTCCCTAGTAAGTTGATTTTCCTTTAGGATGGGTTGCTACTGGGTGGATATTTGAAGTGTCATTGTTCATTCCCTCCATACTTACCACTTTCCATGTTTATTCCTTCCATCTTCCCTTTTCTTTTTTGGGCATTGGGATTGGCTACACTAGGAAGGGTTCTACCTTACCTCATGGGAAGAAGGGGCTAAAGGCCCAGAGGGTAAAAGTAATTGGAAAGAGTTAAAAGCCATTTTTGAAACCTTTAAGATGCTTCACCTAGGGATCCCCGAGAAAGTAGTGAAAATATTCTTAGTAAGAAAAGAGGACCCAAACACTCAAGGTACTAGTTGATGGATAGGAGTTCTCATCATGAGCCGACCTATTATGACCATGGGCATGTAGCGGTATGACATTACCACCTATCTGGTCACCAAACCAAGGTAGTGGCTCTTGTTGGCATAACCAAGGTTGGTCTCATTACGAGCCAACCTTCTCATTTCCTTGAAATGTTTGTGGATAACGCTCTCACCTCTGGTCATCAAGCCAGGACATTGGCCCTCAACTATTCCCTTGAAGCATAAGAGTAAAAAATCAAAATAAATAAAGAATGACAATGAATGGGATAGGAAACAATTTCATCCATGAAAAGGTGCAGCTCACCCTCCATAAAGGCACCCACAGGTAAGACTCTACATTTACCTGTTATCACATGCACCCCATGCCCAAATATTTACCCCATGCCACCTCATACACTTACATGAGTTGGAATAGAATCCACCTGGGAAACACCCCAAACTTAAGAGAGGTTATCTCAATAGAACACCTTGAAACCCTCTCGAAACCTAACTTGTCAAATTGCATAACGTCTTTGAGCATTTGTTTGGGGTTAAGGGGGGTTTGATGCACATGTTCAGGTAATTTAATTATAAGATGTGATTTACATGCTATGATCCTCGTGACTTCTGAACCCCTGGAGGGCGTACTTGTTGTTTATGCAGGACCTTTCCCGATGGACAGGTACACATGAGGGAATGATTATCTCAGACCTTCATGGGGGCTCAAATCCCACAAATGGATGCTGAAACCCCAGCCAGGGGTAAGAACAAATTGAAGGCTTGCACCAAATGAAGGAAGGACGTTGCCTTTGGAGGCATCGTGGAAGACCTACACCTAAGGTCTCATGCTCCTCCCACTTGAATGTTGTCCTTGGGATGCCTTGGATGTTACCTCTGTAGCCCTAGATGTCACATGTCATTTGGGGTTGTCACCTTGGAGGCATTCATGAGGCTATTGGCATGTGTGGGAAAATTTTAGGCCTTTGGAGGCCCAACGTTTCATCTCCTTTGCCCAACATCCCACACTTGAGGCCCAATGTCACCCTAGGAGGGCATGTCATCACCTTTGGAGGCTTATTTAGATGCAAATTGAATTTATTTTGGAAAAAAATGTAATTTTTGAGTAAACTGGCCAAGTCGACCTTGATATTTTGACCTGAAATAATTAAAGGTCATAATTTTGGTATAAATAGACATAAAGTGACATTAATTTTCATGATAACTGATCACACACAAGTGGTGGTCTGAAATTTTCTCCCTCTTTAAGGGTTATTGGCTGAAATAACTAGTGCACATCTCTTGGGAGAGCTTTATGGTGGTGTATTTTGGCATTTTTCATGGTGGAATGGTCTTGAACTAGGGTTTGACTTGATTATTCTTGGTGAAGCAAGAGGAAAATATGCATTTTTATTCATGCTATGGATGTTTGTGGTAAAGTTTACTTGTTTCATGTATAAGATTATGAAATTGCTTGTTTAAACCCTAGGGGAGAAACAACAAATGCTTCTTTCTCCCTATAACTCTTCTACTAGATTGATCTTGGCAATTATACATTTTTTGGGAGTAATTATTAGATCCCTAAAGTGATAGCTCTCTAGTAATTTCATTCTAAATCACCAAATTAATTGTCTTTCAAAAAAGCTAAGGAAGGAAGGTACACTAGGGCCTAGAAGTGCCTACTCTCTAGAAAAACATCCCTTAAATATTTAGATGCTTGAGGCCTTGAAGTGCCAACACCTCTTGCATCTACCTCTTCCCTTAGATAAGCATTATCATTATTTTATTTCCCAATTGATATTGTTACTGTTATTGACTCCATAAGCCCCTAAAAGGCACTGATTTCTATACTATTGTGGATGAATGAGATCAAACAAAAACTATCTTCTTGAAAGTCTCACTAACACTAACAACCATGACCAGTAAGATTTCTGTGGGAAGGAATGTTTGAAAATAAGAAAAGAATAATAATTAAAAATAAAAATAAATTTATTCTAAACATTACATTATTAAAATATTACCTTAATACAATTAAATAAAACTAATAATCAAACACAATTGATATCATTAATAAACTTGAATACAATTAAGAACCTTTACTTCATTTTATAATTAACATTAATAAAACTTTATAAATAATACATTAAAATTAATATTTTTTTTTACAAATTAATTAATAATTTAATATAAAAAACCCTAATCTTTTTAAAAAATTATAAGTTTTTAGAAGCCAACTTCAAGACTATATTTCCCCCCCCATAGGCTCACTATATATCTCCGCTCTTTAGTTTCTTCTTTACCCAGGTTTAGATGTCCTGATGATGGGCCTGATATGGACTCGAAACACCGACCTTTGATAAACAATATTGTTGTTCCTCCGAATCCTCCAAACTAACAACCATACTATTGCTGATACAACCTTTATTTAGCAGCCCTAATCAGCATACTAACCTCTAAAACTAACCCAAAAAATTGCACTAGCGTAGGTGCTATCATCCCAAGGCTTTAGTCTTCCTTTTGCCATTGTTCTAAGTGCAAAATTATGAAGTTGTTGAAGGCCGTTGCTGCTGTTGTAACTACTGTTACAGACATCATTGCAGCCTCTTAACAACCCTTAAACTGTCCATAAAACCATCCAACATTAGTATTAGGCAAGTTACTATCAATATATACTAAAGTGTTTGCCTAAAAGCCTAAACTAAGTATTTTTTTGAAGTGGTTTTGCTGTTGTCATCATTATTTATTTTGATGTTGTTATAAGTGTTTTGACAACCTATTGAAGTCATTTATTGACTTATTTTAATCTTGAAATTGTGAGTGACAAAGTACTATCAAACTTGCAAAGTATTTATATCATTTTTGTCATCATAGATTGCAATTTCTCGACATATTTGTTGCTTCTATAGATTTCATCTTTTAGTGTTTCAGTAACATATTTATATCTTGAAGTCACTGATTTGAAACATTAATATCATTTCTTACTGCTAACATTTGCTTTTTCATTGGTAAAGGGAAGGTACCACTCATTTCCTTTTCCTTTTCCCCTTTAAACTTTACCAAGTGACTTATTTCCTTGAGTGACCTAGAGAGAGGGGTGGGTGTTATCTGGTCTTTTTACCCTTCATCAACCAACTAGGTCTTGGGACATCTCCCTTGGAGTGAGTTTCTTCTCCTCCTAAATAAAAAGAGGTATCTTATTGGGGGTATCTTAGTGAGTTGTAGAATGAATGCTAACTTGATATTGCTTAACTAATATGCACTTCCACTTTGTTGGAGTGGTTAATTGTTGGGTATAATTGTGGCCTTCATTTAATTTTGTGAGAGTTGATATGGAGAGTCATTCTCTAGAATTATTTATTGCGTGTTCTTTTAAGTGTACCTGTAGTGACTATCCAATTTCACCAATATAGACTTTTCCATGGGAACATGGGATTTTATAGAGACCTTTAAATTTCCTAAGATCTAATGAGTCCTTCACCGAGTCTACCAAGATTATGATGGCATTCATGGAAGTGAAGATGACCATGGTGTTCCTACTTCTTAGTATTTTTCCAATTTTATTTGTGGTACCTTTGATGTATGGAAATATGAGATTTGGGATATCCACCTTCCTATGTAAGTGTCTTATGCTCATTTCTTTGTGGATTCCCTTGCCAATATTCCAATCATTGTAACCATTCATTCAAAAGGCCATACTAAGGTCATCTAGTTGATATTTCAAGTGCTTTTCATCTGAGATTATTGTGGCCCTTGGGAAAGGGGGTGATTGATGCTTACTTTTTAAGTTGGGTGGTGATGATAGTCTGAATGAAGGTATCTCTCTGTGCATGACTTCCTTGTAAATTTTCAACTGTTAAAAATGGACACAAAAACAACCCTTTTTTTTTTTTGGACTCCGCCCCTATTGCACCCAGTGCAATGCAATGCATGGAGTTGTTCATGCAAATAATATAACACATACCCAAAATTCTCCCACTTATTGTTTTCTATTCATATAGGGGGTCACACTATTACATAGTCAACAATCCAGGGCAACAATGCCCATTGTTTCTCTACACCAAGAGAAATTCTCAGTGCTCACAGACTTTGTCAATGAATGTCCAACATTCTTCAAAGTCTCCACCTTCATCAATAATACCTTCTTGTATTCAACCATGTCTCTCACAAATTGATACTGAACATTAATATGATTTTTCTTTGAATGATAAGCTGGGTTCTTTGCCAGGAAGATTGCACTCTTACTGCCACAATCTATCCTTACAACTTGTTGTACCAACCCAATTCTTGAACACAATCTTGTAACCATACTGCTTCCTTGCTTGCATGATTTACTACCATGTATTTATCTTATGTAGTTGAGAGTACCACCACATATTGTCTTTTTCTCATCCAACTGATTACTCCTCCAAATAGGTTAAACACATACCCACATGTAGATCTTCTTCAATCTAGATCTCCAACCCATTCTGCATCAACAAACCCATGTACACACAACACTCTGTCCAATCCCGATCTTCCTTGGTAGAAAAATACATAACTAGTAGTGCCACACAAATACCTAAAAACTCTCTTTGTTGTTGTTCAATGCTCCTTCCCTAGTTTTAACATATACTTGCTAAAAAATACCACTACATTTTCAATGCCCAGTCTAGTCTAGACCATTGCATGCATCAAACTTCCAACCGTACATCAAACTACCAACTGCACTAGAATATAGAACACGAGACATGTCCTATTCCTCTTCTTGTGTCTTGGGACACTAGTCTGCAGCTAAGTTTACACCTATAGGAATAGGAGCCTTGACCGGTTTACATTCCTACACATTGAACCTTTGCAATATTGTTGCGACATATTTCCTCTGATTTAACGAGAGTGTCACGTTGGCTCGATATTTTTTAATTTCCATGCCAAAAATGAAATTTGCAGCACCAAGATCCTTCATGTCAAATTTAGAGGACAATTTAGTTTTCACATCCTGGATAATCTCTTTGTCATTACCTATCAACAAAATATCATCCACATATAAGACCAAATAAATAAGACGATCACCTACTAATTTGAAATATACACAGTGATTGAATTTGCTCCTTGTGAAGCAAAGTACCAACATATAAGTATCAAATTTTTGATATTGCATTCTTGGTGATTTATTTAACCCATACATAGACTTTTTCAGCTTGCATACTAGCTCTTTCTTTCCCTTCATTGCAAAGCATTATGGCTGCTTCATGTAGATTTCTTCTTCCAGATCCCCATGTAGGAATGTTGTATTCACACCCATCTATTCTAATTCAAAATCAAAAGATACAATGATAGATAAAAGAAGTCCAACATAATTCAACTTGGAGAAAGGAAAAAAATTTCACCAAAGTCAATTCCCTTTACTTGGGAATAACCTTTTGCTACTAACCAAGATTTTTATTTCTCCACTTTTCCTTATCCATTCAACTTCTTCTTAAACACACATTTTATTCCAATGGGATTTCTTCTAGTCGAAAAGTCCATTAGATCCCAAGCCTCATTCTTGTCTAAGGATTCCATTTCTTCCATGGTGGAGTTTTTCTAGAGTTTTCCATCCTCTAAATTCACTGCCTCCCTAACATTTCTAGGATCATCATTAATAATAAACAAATTTTTTTTTGAATGGAAATCAAGTGGAGTATACCTTTTTGGTTTCCTTCTTTCCTAAACTGATCTCCTTAATACTGGAGTATGAGACTCTTCTTATTCTTATCCATGTTCTTTTGTATCCTTCAATTCAAACTCTATTTTCTTTGGTTCTTCCTCCCTTTGTAGGACTTCCTATTTGACAATATCTTTGATTTCTCTAAATATCGCACCTCGGCTATACACTACTATAGTGTCCCTACTACGTAACCCATAATTTATTTTTTCTCATACCAATAAACTAAATTCATCTAAGAACACTATTTAAATATGAATGAAACTCATTTATCATTCACAAATCAACATATAAATTGCTATAAACTTAGAGTTCATGCACATCAACAAAAACCCATGAATAAAATTGATAAATCATAGATAAAATCACTTCTCTTTTAACAAAAAATGAGCAACTAAATGTAGGGGGAAGACGTTCCTCCCAACCATATATTTTTTGCTCCAAATATCATCAACAAATCACCCCCAAGCCATGGCTACAATTCCACAAAACAGGGTGTCTCTCTCACAACCCAATCCACTCCCACAACCAGCTAGTTTTCTAAGAATGATCCAATTCCTCTAGATCTCTTCCACTCAAACTATGAAACCCAAGGAATTGGGATCCCCCATCACTGCACATAGACCCTCAAGCCTTCCCTCTTCCCTCCAGAGCTCCAACATAAGGTTGGATAGGAATATAAAATTTCGAGGACTCCAAGGATGCTAGTTTCCCTAATAAAACTAACAAAAAAAGTCGTTGCTCAAGGGAATATCTCACACAGAAATCCCCCCCTCTATACAAGATTAACAAACTACTTCTTCATGCAAAAAAATATTCAATAAGTACAACACATACTATGGCTACCTTCAAGCTCCAATGCTCTCCACTCCGTTGCTGCTCCAAAAAATGCATGTAAAAACTGTCCACAATGGCCACTTGAATTTCAATTTTACCTATGAGAGTTGACTCACATTCCCCAAGATTGATTGTACTTATCCCACATGCTCTAATAGCTATGGGATGTGACTTTTCACACCAACCCTTCTTACATGTGTTAAATGATTGGGCTCTCATACACTCAAAAGGAAATTAGAAAGGTTCACTCAAAATAATAATTTTAGGAAAGTGGGTTGGAATTAATACCCATGAATAATCCCCCCCCCTCCCCCCCCTGAACCGCTTTCTTAGACATTCCTAGACATTACCCTCCCTTGTGGAAACTTAGACTTGAGTTACTCTATCCATGTGCACCCACAACTAGTGTCACATTTATTTTATTATTATGGTCATATACAATGTTTACAAATTACATATTTAGGCCCGCGACCATACATCATATTGAATTACAGATCAATAAAAAATGGATTATAAATGGGGGAGTTACATCCCCCCCCCCGTTTACAAATTGCACCTTCCTCAATTCACAACACCATACTGATATACATGTATAAAATTTACATCATAATACTTAAAAATTTTGCAAGTTCAACTCCTGTAGCAATTCCAACCATCAATCTCTTGTTCCTCACAACCTGCACAACCCATGGAAGTGTACCCCTTTCTCTAAAATGAATTCCATTAGGTTGTATTAGTTCCCTTCCAGGGCTCTAGCACAGATCCGACATGAACTCTCCAATATGTGGCTCTAGGAACTCCACTTGCCAAAATGGAGCCTTGCATACTTATGTACATTCATCTTTCTTCAAAATTTTCAAAAATTTGCAGGTACTCCTCATGTATGGTCTCCTCGTGCTACCACATGGTGTATTCAGGACCATAGTGGGTCCATTGAAACTTTACCAGACCGATGGATTTGTTCCAGAGAACTTTGAATTTCCGATCCAGGATGTACATTGGTGCCCCCCGAAAGTCCCCTTCTTGCTCCACCTGGATCACAATATAACCAATCACGTGGTTAGGATAAGGTACACATTTCTTTAATAATGACACATGAAACACATTATGAATTATAATGGATGCAAGAAATGTAAGCATGTTTGCAATTGAGCCTATCTTCTCTAAAACTTCAAATGACCCACAATATCTTTCTACCAACTTTGGGAAACTTCCCAATATTAGTGAGCTCATTTTTGCCTTTACTTTTAAAAACACATGCTCACCTACTTTAAATTCCATGTATGTCTTGTTTTTTTTCCACATAGCTCTTTTTCCTATCCTATGCAAGATTTAAATTCTACCTGATCTTAACCATCTTCTCTTCCATTTCCCTTAGCAANTACAAATTACACCTTCCTCAATTCACAACACCATACTGATATACATGTATAAAATTTACATCATAATACTTAAAATTTTTGCAAGTTCAACTCCTGTAGCAATTCTAGCCATCAATCTCTTGTTCCTCACAACCTGCACAACCCATGGAAGTGTACCCCTTTATCTAAAATGAATTCCATTAGGTTGTATCAGTTCCCTTCCAAGGCTCTAGCACAGATCAGACATGAACTCTCCAATATGTGGCTCTAGGAACTCCACTTGCCAAAATGGAGCCTTGCATACTTATGTACATTCATCTTTCTTCAAAAATTTCAAAAATTTGCAGGTACTTCTCATGTATGGTCTCCTCGTGGTACCACATGGTGTATTCAGGACCATAGTAGGTCCATTGAACCTTTACCAGACCGATGGATTTGTTCCAGAGAAATTTGAATTTCCGATCTAGGATGCACATTGGTTCCGCCCGAAAGTCCCCTTCTTGCTCCACCTAGATCACAATATAACCAATCACGTGGTTAAGATAAGGTACACATTTCTTTAATAATGACACATGAAACACACTATGAATTATAATGGATGCAGGAAATGTAAGCATGTCTGCAATTGAGCCTATCTTCTCTAAAACTTCAAATGACCCACAATATCTCGCTGCCAACTTTGGGAAACTTCCCAATATTAGTGAGCTCATTTTTTCCTTTACTTTTAAAAACACATGCTCACCTACTTTAAATTCCATGTATGTCTTGTTTTTTTTCCACATAGCTCTTTTTCCTATCCTATGCAAGATTTAAATTCTACCTGATCTTAACCATCTTCTCTTCCATTTCCCTTAGCAACTATGTCCCAACAACCGCTTTGTCTACTGGGTTGTCCCAACTCACAGGCATGTTGCATTTCCTTCCATAAAAAGATTCAAATGGGATCGTTTTCAATGATTCCTGATACCCATTATTGCAAGCAAACATAACTAGATGAACATATTCTTCCCACTTGGAAGGCTTGTTTATTACATACATCTTCAACATATCTTCAATTATCGGATTAATTATCTCTATCTGCCCATCTGACTCTGGATGATATGTTGTACTGAAATTCAAGTTAGTCCCAAATCCCTTAAACAACCCCTTCCAAAAGTTGTAAGTGAACTTGGGATCTCTATTTGACACTATTTCTTTAGGCATGCCATGTAGCCTGGTAATCTCCTTCATGTAAATCTCTGCTATGTTGGCTTCCTTGTGAGTCATTTTCACCGGAATAAAATGTGCAACCTTCATAAGCTTGTCTACCACTACCATGATGGAATGATGTTGCATTGTTGTTCTTGGAAACTTGGTGATAAAATATATTGTAACTACCTCCCATTTCCATCTAGGAATGGGAAATGGATGTAATAATCCCACTGGATGCTTGTGCTTAGTATTCATTTTCTAACATTCCATGCACCTAGATATGTAATCGACCACATCCTTCTTCATTCTCGACCAAAAATACTGGCTTCTTACTGCTGCAATTGTCTTATGGTATCCTGGATGACCAACATATGGTACATTTTGCATCTCCTTTAACAATAATATTCTCAAATCCCGAGTGTTAGGAACATAAAATTTGTCCCTAAACAAGAGGAATCTATCCTCTCCCAACCTATAGTCTTTAAAATTCAGTGGTACATTTTCCTGCTACAATCTTTCTGTAACTTGTGCATAATGATAATATGATTTTACTGCTTCCAAAATTCTTCTTTTTAAATCATAAAAATACATGCTAATGGTTGCAACACACATTTCATGCACCCTCCTGCTGAGTGCACCAACCACTTTATTTTATTTTCCTTTGATATGCTTGAAGTTGAATTCATATTCATTGAGAAATTCCAACCATATCGTTTGTTTGGTATTTAGTGTTGGATTATCAAACAAGTGTTTCAGGCCGTCATGATATGTCTTTAGCTCGATATTTCTTCCCATGATACAATGCCTCCATATTTTTAAGGCACGAACTATGGGTGCCAACTCTAAGCCATGGGAAACATAATTTATTTCATGGTCCTTAAGCTTCCTTGAATCAAAACATATGACATGCCCATCCTGCATAAGAACTCCACCAAGCCCTTCCTTGCATGCAATATCCATTCACACTAAGAAATATTCATCCGGATCTACAACCTTTGGTATAGGTGCACTAGTCAATAATTCCTTTAAGTGTTGGAAACTCTCCTTACACTTATTCATCCATTCAAAATTTATTCCCTTCTTCTGCAGTGAAGTGATTGTATTTGAAAATTTGGAGAAACTTGCAATGAATCTTATATAATATATGGATAATCCCATAAAGAATCTCACTTCTGAAATGTTCTTTGGTGTTGGCCAACTTTTGATTGCTTCAATATTTTTATGGTCCACCGCTATGCCTTACTATGACATGAATATATGGCCCAAATAATGGATTTGACTTTGATAGAAAGTGCACTTGCTTATCATGGAATACAAATGGTGCTATTTCAACACTTGTAGTGCCATCCTCAAATATTGCTCATGCTCCTCCTCTGTATTGGAGTAGATAATAATAATATCCAAGAAGACAATGACAAATTTTTCTAGGTAATCTATGAACACTACTTTCATTAGACACATAAATGTATCCAGTTCATTTGTCAAGCCAAATGGCACCACCACAAATGTAACGACCCTCCTCGTTACGACAACAACTCTGATAACAGGTGCAATTTTTTTTATGTGTTAAGGTGTGTGTGCGTGTAGAAGTAACAGAATCACGTGACTCTCGTCGCCCTCGACAACCGACAAGACGCAACCACGAATATTACCACAAGAAGAAAAGGGCACACAACAAGTAACTGCAAGCAATGACTGACCCAGGACATAAGGCGCACACGCAAACATTCACGACAAACTGGGTTGCACACAGTTCAGACACAGAGGGAGAACCCATAGTAGTAGGTCTTACTATTCCTGCACAGGAAAGCAGGGCGTTTAATCTTAGTTCTCTGCTCTGGAGAGAGAGAAGGTCAGATAGGCTCCTGGCCGACTGCTCAGGCAGAAACTAGTAATCCCCTCAGGGTGTCGCAAGAGTGGAAACCCTGCCTTTAAAGGGCCCGGGACTCTTGATACGACACTGGATCCTTACATGAATAAACACACATGCAGACATACCTCCTAAGGCTACCTGGGAGTGTCTACCTCCCGCCCGACAAGAAATAACCAAGCAATGAGATGATTATGACCTCTGGCAACCTAAGTTATATGAACAAGCGTCCGCCAGGGAGGCGCAAGTAAGAAGGATTCTGACAACGAACACCCAAGTTTAACCCCTTAAAATGAACGACCACCCTCATTTACTAACTCCGACCAAAATTTTCCCGTACTTAACTCAAGTACACTCCACCATATATGTTTACCAATAACAATAGTTACACTAGCATTACAATAAGGTAGCCATATCATTACATTTTCTAATTACCACAACACGGCAATAAAATAACAATGGTCATGCAATTCATATGATATCAACACTGCATTGCATTCTATTTATTGCAAGAACAATACATGTACATATTTCAAGCGGTATATGATCATGATCTTTGCATTACAATACATAGCACATGTAATAACAATGGACTTACAACTCATAGGTTATCCTCGCTAACATAGCATTTATAATGAACTAATCTTTTGTTTTATGTTATAAGATCCTTACTAGGTTATCAACACCAACATCAAACTTATAACTCATTGGACCATGATTCCGAACCAGTAATGGTCTCAACAACGCGATGTTCACAACTCCTTGATTATCGCAACATCAATCTCTATTATCATCGGCACTAAGGTAACATAAACATTAACTAATGATATAAATGTAGAAGTTGATAAAGTAACATTAACATTGCCATCTAAATGTACGATTGATCTAAAGGCATACAGTATCATTACTAGTAACATTTAAAATCAATCTCCTCGCAATAATAACAATCACGTTCAAGACAATGACAATCAAACTGCAAGTACCGCGATAAGCGCGACATTACTACTCCCATCAATATCGCGATTCACGAGCTATCTACATTAAGGCAGTGGAATTAGAACATCATTTGTTAACTTCTTAAATTACTCCTCAGGAAATAATTTCTTCTTGCGAAATATAAAAACCATTAGTTTTAATTCAAGAACATTAAGGACTAAACGTAAACAGAGTTCATAATTCATAAACTAAACATATGATAGTCATGATTCATAAACTAACTAATTTAATTCTTACATAAAAGACTAATCATTAACCTAGTTCATAATCCCAAAACCATTAGCCATAATTCAACATTAAATACCAAACATAATATAGTTCATAATTCATAATCTAAACATATGATAGTCATAATTCATAACTAAGAATATAGTGCATAATCCTAAACAATATATATATATATTCATAACAATACCTTCAATGATGACCATGTTACCGTGAGCACACCAAGAGGATTAGCATTAAATAAAATTTGGATACCTCACATGTGCGCACCCCCTGTTAAGGACTATAAGAAATGAAAACTCCTTCACACATATCCCAACATTGAAAGTTTATTTTTTAAAAAAGATAATAATAATTTTCTTTGGGGAATCAGAAGATTCTATTTGTGGTAATTAAAGCATTTTTGCAATTAATAAATTTACACCAAGCATTAGCGTTGCCTTAACATAACAGATACAAATCTCCTTAATCTAGGTTGAATCCGATACCTCTTCACCCAATGAACAGATAAGGTAGAAGTTACTATAATTTAATTCACCCCCTAACATTTCAATCTATTTCTGTAGAATCGCTAAAGATTATTGAAAATCGAATTAGGGTTTCCGATTGTTAATAGAGAACACGAACTAGAATGTATCTGTCATTAATTAGAGAACAACAACTAAGGAATTATCTGCCATTCATCGAAGGGTGAAACGGTAATGACTGCAAAGCCGTCTCGGTTCCAGCGCATAGATTCACCTTCAAGGGGTAAGTAATCGTGCAATAGATAGAACAGTCAAAGGGAACATGCATAACATCAATGCGCCCATCGAACAGGAGACACCGCCTTAATCGGCAGCACACTTTCTTCACACCTGGCGCATTAAGCTGCGCATGGCATCAATTTGGAGAACCTCCAGGACTGAACGCGTCAGTGGAGCTGCGCGTGGAGGCAGGTTCAGAAGCCAAAGAACTCGACAACAACTCCCAATAGACAAGGGTAGTATACCATTTGGATACGTTCCACGTTTTGGATCTGAACGTGCTCGGGACAGTGAAGGGAAAGGCCCAGGAAAACCCTATTACAACGCTTTCAATATTTGCTATCAATTTGTCGCTTCCAAATCCTTTCACCATAAAAATGAAGTTATTAAATTAACTGGAGCGAGTGGAGATCAGTGGAGTCACCTCTCTAAACATGTGCCAAATCTCCATGTCCACAATTCACTTCTTTAATTCTGGAATGTGGGAAGGAAATCTCTCTGGGTACCTTACCTTCTGGAGTTAAATAATCATAGATTTGACTGCCAAAACAAAATTTAAGCGTGGGATAAAATTATTCAAAATTACAGGTAAATGTATTTGGAAAAACAAAACGTAGGTTGCTTTCATAATTATATTTAATAAGCATTCAAAATGTTTCAGTGGATTGTAAGCATCCCCGAATCTATCATAAACTTAAAAACATTGAGGATCTCTAAGCCGATCAGAAACCTAAAAACATATAAATCCCTTAGAAGGAAGAGAAAGGTGAATTCAACAAAAGCCTGTATTTCAAGGTAGGATTTGAATAATCCTTATAAAACGCTCAAAAATTTAAATGACTCGGGACGCAGATTGATTGAATAGCACCTTTACTGCATTGGAAATTTCAACTATGAAATTGCCTACTTTTTGAAGCAGATTTGCTTAAAAGAAATCAGAAAATTTTGAACAAAACATTGGGATATTTACTCAGTTACCAGGACGAATTTGCAGTAATCATAAAACGAATTGCAAGTTACAACAATATGATAAAACGAATTGCCAGAGCCCTTTTACCAGGACGAATTGACAGTAAACATAAAAACGAATAGCCCACAATTAAAACCAATCACCCACAGAAATTGTAATGTCCCCATCACTGTAAAAACGCCCCCATCATTGTAACGAAAACGCCCATAACCAAAAACAACAACCATAAACCCCAAAACGAATTTACCAGAAATTATAAACTGGCCATATATAAAAGAAAACGAAACAACCATAACCCAATACTATTTATCAAACCCTAAAACTGTACCAATTAAAAAAATGAAATAACCATCACCCAAAACGATTTACCAGGACCCCTAAAACTGTACCAGAATAAAAAAAACGAAATAACCATTGCAGTTTACAGGGACAACTTGGAAATACATTCTAGAACTGATTGCTACGCTGATCTTCAGAATTTACCCCCACATATATTTTTTTTTTGCAGAGATTAAGGAACTAGGAAATGACATTTTACTACAGTACCATCATAACCTCAGCAGTAAATCACTAAGCATTCTACTCTACTAAAAAAAACCTGAGCGTACCGTTGCCTTGTTGCTTGCCGCAAGACTCCTGTGCTCCGTGTCGCTCCGTTGCCTTGTTGCTTGCCGACCGTAGAGACTGCACAGGTACCTCCCAGCCAAATGCTAGGGGTACTCTGCTTCCCCCTCAGCCCCCCGAGCCGCAAAGGGGCCACACACAATCCAGACATCAACCTAGCTTCCCAGTTCGCTTGCAAGGCTGAGCTACCACTCAAGTCAGTTGAGAAAATCCCCAACTCCTCCAAGCAATCAGTCCAGTTTTCCATTTTGACAGCATAACAATACCTCATAGAAGATCCCCCCTTCTTTTTCCCCTTCCTCTTTCTTTTTATCCTTTCTTTCACCTAATCCCATTAGGTTTTCCTCAAAAACCCTAACCCTCATTCTTTTAAGCTCCCCCCCCCTTTTATTTTATTTTTTCTTTTATTAATTTTTGAAAACTCAAAAAGGGAAATGTGTTAAGCAACTTTTCATTATATATATATTTTTTAAATATATCTATTTTTCTTTTAACCCCCATTAACTAACTAATTAATTTCTTCTTTTCAACTTTACAACCCCCCTAATTGAATTAATTTATTAAATATCTTTATTTTACCCTACACCCTTTATGAAGACTCACATTAGCTTAAGTGGGGTTTTTTTTTGTTCAATTTTATTATTAGCACTTGTATTGTTAATGCTTAGCTAGTAGGAAATGAAAGTCTAATGTTATTTGAATTGCAGAGCTATTGTGAGCTAGAATATAATGGCATGGTTATTAGGAGATGGTTAAGTTTTGACTATTATGTTAGGGCGAAGTAGCAGTACCTTCACTGAAAGATAGATTATCAAGCTTATTACTGGGAATGAGGAAAGGCCTTATGAACGCAAGTAAGGACGAAATTACTTTATGAATTCAATTAACGGAGAAATTGTTTTATGTATTTAATTAAGGAAGGAAACTCCTCAGATTAGGTGGGGGTTGCAAATCATAGGGGGAATGAATATTTAATGTATGGTCTTGAATTATGTTTTTTATTTGACAAAGGGCTCAAATCCTGAACTGACGATGCCTGGTTAGGGGAAATGTTTAAGGATTTATTCAGGCGTTGATGACTTAGTGTTGTTTAGGCTAACTCCTTCAAACAAATTATGGCGACGTGCCCTTCAAGACGCACCATGTGCTCCAAGGGTGCCACTCGCCTCTTGAATTTCTTTTGTGCGATGTGCCCTTCAAGATGCACCACGTGCTCCAAGGGTGCCACTCGCCAACTGGGTCTCTTTTGTGCGACGTGCCCTTCAGGATGCACCACGTGCTCCAAGGGTGCCACTCGCCAACTAGACTGATTGGTAGACATCTATAACCCCTAGAGTCAATACTCCGCCAGGTGAACTTGTAGGAGACTAAGGGTTCTAAGGAATAAGGCCCCTGCCTTATTGCGCGCCCCTTAGAATCATCGTGAGCGACTGTCACAGTTTTCCCTCATGGCATCGTGGATCCTCTCAAACTAGGTAATCGTTAACCTACAGTTTGAGCCACGGCGGGAGTGCTAGTAGGCGGTGGTAGGGCTGCTGTCCACCCCTCTCCCTCAACCTCTCTGCAAATCGTGTGTGGCCCCTGTACTCCATATGTGAGTCTAGTTGGCAAGCTATCATCAGCCTGCATCATCAACAATCATGTCAGAAATGTCAACATCACATCATTAAATCAAATGAAACATTATAGTAAACATATCAACCCAAAATCACACTCCCTGACTCAGTCCGGAGTCCAAGGGGGTTCTATCGATGCTTCTGCATCCTCAAGGTGAAAAACCCTGCACACTCAATAAAACTAAGTCAATAGCACCTGTCTACATCAAATAGTAACACATCATGTCATCTGGCAATCACATCATAATCAAGTATAAATGATCTAACATCATAAAAGTCCAGATCACTTGCGAGCAAGTGTCCTCAAATAATAAGTTTTCTCAGTGCACCAGAGCGGGATGTTACATACACCCCCTCTTGGTCCAAACTTCGTCCCGAAGTTTCTCTGTATAAATGCAAAAATAAAGTATCACCGTATCATAAGTCTATCTATCAAGCAAAAATGGAAACTGCTGACACATATCATATGCGTCCTCCCAGGTCGCCGAGTGTAGACTATAACTGTCCCACTGGACCTTGACCTGATCTACCGTTCGACGTCGTAACTGTCAAACACGATGATCTAAGATGCGGACCGGCTCAGCCATGAGCGCTCCCTCGTCCGATACCTGTAAGGAACTCAGGTCAATCACATGTGTAGGATCACTAATACAATGTCTCAAAACAGATACATGAAAAAAACATCGTGCATACGCCTCAAAGAATCAGGCAAGGCTAGTCGATAGGCCACGGGCACCTTTCTTTCCACAATCTTGAAAGGTCCCACGGACCTAGGAGAGAGTTTAGCTCCCTTTCCAAACTTGATCGAGCTCTTATGCGGTTTAACCCGCAAGAAGACTCGATCGCCGACCTCGTAACTATGGTTGACTCGGTGCGCATCGGCATAACCCTTCTGTCGATCCTGCGCTTCTTTAATCCTTTGTCTTATGGTTTGCATCTGCTCTTCCATTTCTTGGATCGCTTTTGGTCCCACCAGGGCCCTATCCTCAAGTCGATCCCAACTCAAAGGCGTCCGACACGGTCGCCCATAAAGGAACTCATAGGTGCCATATTAATGGTGCTCTGGTAACTGTTGTTATAAGCGAACTCTACTAGAGGCAAGAATTCCTCCCAACGTTTTTATTGGTCCATCACGTACCTGCGCAACATGTCTTCCAAGGTTTGGTTCGTTCCTTCGGTATGTCCGTCATTCTTTGGGTGATACGCAGTACTAAAGTTAAGTTGAGTTCCCAAGGCCTCTTGGAAACTCATCCAAAATCGTCCAGTAAACACCGATCCTCGATCGGATATAATCTTTTTAGGCACGTCATGCAGCCTCACAATCTCACTGATGAAAACTCTCGCTATGTCAGGTGCCTGATACGTAGTACACATAGGGATAAAGTGAGCACTCTTCGTCAGAGTATCTACTACTACAAAAATCGAGTCGTGTATCCTTGCCGTCAGTGGCAATCCAAAAATAAAATCCATCGAAATAACTTCCCAATTTGATTCCGGAATGGCATGTGGTTGAAGTAATCCTGCCGGGTGTCTATGTTCAGCCTTTAATTGCTGACACTCTAGACATCTAGCTACAAAGTTGACTATGTCAGCCTTCATTCCCTTCCAGAAGAATAAGGGTTTAAGGTCTGCCCTCATCTTCGTAACTCCTGGGTAAGCCATGTAAACTGCTCTATGAGCCTCACTCAGGATCAACATCCTCAACTCGTCATTTGGCGGTACGTAAATCCGGCCTCTAAACCTCATTAAACCATCACTATCCAATGAATAACCCTCATATCATGGTACCATCATTGTGTTTTATCCGATAAAATCCTTGACTTCTGCGTACCAGTCATCATCACGCTGTAAGGTGAGAATATTCTCACGTAGATTCATCTGAAGAGGTAACACCGAAAAGATGCATGGTCTCCGAATCAAAGCATCAACTACTCTATTCACAGTTCCCTTTATGTAAGTAATCTAGAAGTCGTACTCACTAAGCAGTTCCGACCAATGCCGTTGTCGCGCGTTCAGGTCGCTTTGCGTGAAAATGTGTTGCAACCCACAATGATCAGTCTTTAAATCCAATTTCTGTCCAAAAAGGTAGTGTCTCCAAACCTTCAAGGCATATACGATGGCTAGTAACTCCAAATCGTGTGTCGCGTAGTTCTCCTCATGCCTTCTCAGCTTCCTCGAAATGTAAGCAATCACTCGTCCGTCTTGCATCAAGACTCCGCCTAAACCTTCCTTGGATGCGTCCGTGCATACCAAGAAGTCTGTGTCCATGTCAGGGACCTTAAGTATCGGCGCAGTTGTCCACAACTCTTTAAGCCTCCGAAATGCTTCCGCGCATTTCTCTGTCCAAACAAACTTCTTGTTTTTCTTCTGCAATTCCGTGATCGGATTTGCTATCTTCGAAAAACCCTCGACAAACCGTCGATAGTATCCTGATAAACCCATAAAACCACGCACTTCTATGACATTCGTCAGCGCAGGCCATTCCATAATAGCCTCAACCTTGGCTGGATCCATGGCGATACCTTCACCGGAGAGGACATGCCCTAAGTAGTGAATCCTCGATTGGTAAAAAGAGCATTTGGACAACTTCCCATACAATTTGTGTGCTCATAAACATTGTAGTACCAAGCGCAAGTGCTCATCATGCTCCTCCGTCGTCTGAGAGTAGATCAAAATATCGTCAATGAATACTTGGACGAACTTGTCCAAGTACTTGCGGAACACCCCATTCATCAAAATCATGAATACCCCTGGGGCGTTTGTCAGTCCAAATGGAAAAACAGTAAACTCGTAATGTCCAAATCTCGTCTTAAAGGCGGTCTTAGGGATGTCATCCTCCTTGATCCGCAACTGGTGATATCCGGATCGCAAATCCATCGGAGAACACTGTCACACCCTTCATTTGATAGAATAGATCATCAGTTCTTGGTAAGGGATACTGATTCTTGATCGTAGCCTTGTTCAGTTGACGGTAGTCAATGCAAAGCCTCCAGGATCCGTCCTTCTTTCGTATGAAAATAACTGGTGCACCCTACGGTGACACACTAGGAAGTATCAGTCCCAGATCCAACAACTCCTTCAGTTGCATTTTCAACTCTTGAAACTCCGGGGTCGACATCCGATAAGGCGTTCTTGCTATTGGTTCGGTTCCCGGTTTCAGGTCTATGGTAAATTCCAGTTCCCTTTCCAGCGACATCCTAGGCAAATCCTCCGGAAATACGTCCGCAAACTCCTTCACCACCGGAAGGTGTTCTAGACCTTCCGCTACTCCCTTCTCGTTTAGCGCGAGGATCGCATAAAGTTTGCACCCCTTGCGCATACTCTTCCGTAACTGTAAGGAAGAGACGAACCGTAGGGAAACTCCCTGGTTCCTTCCTACGATCACATGTCTCTGTCCTTCGTCATCAACCAAGCTCAACCGTTTCATCTTACAGTTGAGTATCGCCTCATGCGTTTCCAACCAATCCATAGCGATCACGATGTCATAAGATCCTAAGATCGTGACGTACAAGTCGATCCTCGTGACAAACTCTCCCAGGTTAAGGGCACAACCCGTAACCTTTCCTCCAACCTTGTGTTTGGCTCCCGAAGCGGTCTCTATGAAGCTAAACTCGTCCTGAACCACTGCCTTCTGGACGATATCGTGCAAGGTTTGAGGCCTACCCTTACATGCAGACTACCGTTAAGTCCCAACACGTACCTGATGACCTTAAACTTCTCAAAGTTAAGGTGCAGAGCTTACCAGAGTAGCGCCATAAAATGTGCCTCGTACTCGAGCACCGTATGATCTCCCTGTCGTAAAGCATTGAACTCATTGAACGGATGCTCAATGAATTCCTCTGAAAGATACCTCTCTCGGAACCATTCCTCGAACAGTTCCCACGACACGTCTCCAACGACCATGTTCAGCTGCGGTAGGAGTGTCTTCCACCATAGAAGAGCACTCCCCTTTAGTAGGAGACCGCCATGCGGACCTTCATGTTGGAGGTATAATTGCGAAGTGCAAGGCACATCGCCATCTTTTCCAACCATGCCTCGGCAGCTGTGCCTTCCGGGGCACCCATGAACTCGAGAAATTTGACCTTCTCGAGTTCCCGGTGAAAGTTACTTATAACGGCCAGTGCGCGCAGTGGAACCTCAGTGGGTGTCGTCGCCCTGGCCTCGTCTCTGTCCCAATGGTTGATCAGTGCCTCATACATGCGTTGAAAAGACCTCATCAACGCCACGACATCGCCAACTGCGACCTGCTCCTCTCTAAGAACCTGCTCGTCTCCCTGGGGGTTTGACCCCTCAGGCCTGGATGCTACTGGAGACGTCGCACCTCCTCCCCTGGTACCCCGTCGTCTTCCTCCATGGCATCCTCTAACGATGATTACCTTCACGCACACAACAACTCGATCCACAGCAGTATATTCAATCTAATCCTACCAACGAAAGCCGTAGCGAATCCCAAGTCGGGGGTTGAACCTCGCTCTGATACCATATGTAACGACCCTCCTCGTTACGACAACAACTCTGATAATAGGTGCAAATTTTTTTTTGTGTTAAGGTGTGTGCGCGTGTAGAAGTAACAGGCTCACGTGACTCTTGTCGCCCCCGACAACTGACAAGACGCAACCACGAAGATTACCAAAAGCAGACAAGGGCACACAACAAGTGGTTGCAAGCAATGACTGACCCAGGACATAAGGCGCACACGCAAACATTCACGACAAACTGGGTTGCACACAGTCCGGACACAGAGGGAGAACCCATAGTAGTAGGTCTTACTATTCCTGCACAGGAAAGCAGGGCGTTTAATCTTAGTTCTCTGCTCCGGAGAGAGAGAAGGTCAGATAGGCTCCTGGCCGACTGCTCAGGCAGAAACTAGTAATCCCCTCAGGGTGTCGCAAGAGTGGAAACCCTGCCTTTAAAGGGCCCGAGACTCTTGATACGACACTAGATCCTTACACGAATAAACACACATGCAGACATACCTCCTAAGGCTACTTGGGAGTGTCTACCTCCCGCCCGACAAGAACTGACCAAGCAATGAGATGATTACGACCTCTGGAAACCTAAGTTATATGAACAAGCGTCTGCCAGGGAGGTGCAAGTAAGAAGGATTCTGACAACGAACACCCAAGTTTAACCCCTTAAAATGAACGACCACCCTCATTTACTAACTCCGAGCAAAATTTTCCTGTACTTAACTCCAGTACACTCCACCATATATGTTTACCAATAACAATAGTTACACTAGCATTACAATAAGGTAGCCATATCATTACATTTTCTAATTACCACAACACGACAATAAAATAACAATGGTCATGCAATTCATATGATATCAACACTACATTGCATTCTATTTATTGCAAGAACAATACATGTACATATTTCAAGCGGTATATGATCATGATCTTTGCATTACAGTGCATAGCACATATAATAACAATGGACTTACATCTCATAGGTTCTCCTCGCTAACATAGCATTTATAATGAACTAATATTTTGTTTTATGTTATAAGATCCTTACTAGGTTATCAACACCAACATCAAACTTATAACTCATTGGACCATGATTCCGAACCAGTAATGGTCTCAACAACGCGATGTTCATAACTCCTTGATTATCGCAACATCAACCTCTATTATCATCGGCACTAAGTTAACATAAACATTAACTAATGATCTAAATGTAGAAGTTGATAAAGTAACATTAACATTGCCATCTAAATGTACGATTGATCTAAAGGCATAAAGTATCATTACTAGTAACATTTAAAATCAATCTCCTCGCAATAATAACAATCACGTTCAAGACAATGACAATCAAACTGCAAGTACCGCGATAAGCGCGACATTACTACTCCCATCAATATCGCGATTCACGAGCTATCTACATTAAGGCAGTGGAATTAGAACATCATTTGTTAACTTCTTAAATTACTCATCAGGAAATAATTTCTTCTTGCGAAATATAAAAACCATTAGTTTTAATTCAAGAACATTAAGGACTAAACGTAAACAGAGTTCATCATTCATAAACTAAACATATGATAGTCATGATTCATAAACTAACTAATTTAATTCTTACATAAAAGACTAATCATTAACCTAGTTCATAATCCCAAAACCATTAGCCATAATTCAACATTAAAGACCAAACATAACATAGTTCATAATTCATAATCTAAACATATGATAGTCATAATTCATAACTAAGCATATAGTGCATAATCCTAAACAATATATATATATTCATAACAATACCTTCAATGATGACCATGTTACCATGAGCACACCAAGAGGATTAGCATTAAATAAAATTCGGATACCTCACATGTGCGCATCCCCTGTTAAGGACTATAAGAAGTGAAAACTCCTTCACACATATCCCAACATTGAAAGTTTATTTTTTAAAAAAGATAATAATTATTTTCTTTGGGGAATCAGAAGATTCTATTTGTGGTAATCAAAGCATTTTTGCGATTAATAAATTTACACCGAACATTAGCGCTGCCTTAACATAACATATACAAATCTCCTTAATCTAGGTTGAATCCGATACCTCTTCACCCAATGAACAGATAAGGTAGAAGTTACTATAATTGAATTCGCCTCCTAACATTTTAATCTATTTCTGTAGAATTGCTAAAGATTATTGAAAATCGAATTAGGGTTTTCGATTGTTAATAGAGAACACGAACTAGAATGTATCTGTCATTAATTAGAGAACAACAACTAAGGAATTATCTTCCATTCATCGAAGGGTGAAACGGTAATGACTGCAGAGCCGTCTCGGTTCCAGCGCATAGATTCACTGTGAAGGGGTAAGTAATTGTGCAATAGAGAGAACAGTCGAAGGGAACATGCGTAGCATCAATGCGCCCACTGAACATGAGACACCGCCTTAATCGACAACATGCTTTCTTCACACCTGGCGCGTTAAGCTGCACGTGGCGTCAATTTGGAGAACCTCCAGGACTGAACGCGTCAGTGGAGCTGCGCATGGAGGCAGGTTCAGAAGCCAAAGAACTCGGGAGCAGCTCCCAATGGACAAGGGTAGTGTATTAGTTGGATACGTCCCATGTTTTGGATCTGAACGTGCTCGAGACAGTGAAGGGAAAGGCCCAGGAAAACCCTATTACAACGCTTTCAATATTTGCTATCAATTTGTCGCTTCCAAATCCTTTCACCATAAAACTGAAGTTATTAAATTAACTAGAGCGAGTGGAGATCAATGGAGTCACCTCTCTAAACATGTGCCAAATCTCCACGTCCACAATTCACTTCTTTACTTCTAGAATGTGGGAAGGAAAGCTCTCTGGGTACCTTACCTTCTGGAGTTAAATAATCATAGATTTGATTGCCAAAACAAAATTTAAGCGTGGGATAAAATTATTCAAAATTACAGGTAAATGTATTTGGAAAAAAAAAACATAGGTTGCTTTCATAATTATATTTAAGAAGCATTCAAAATGTTTCAGTGGATTGTAAGCATCCCCGAATCTATCATAAACTTAAAAACATTGAGGATCTCTAAAACGATCAGAAACCTAAAAACATATAAATCCCTTAGCAGGAAGTGAAAGGTGAATTCCACAAAAGCCTGTATTTCAATGTAGGATTTGAATAATCCTTATAAAATGCTCAAAAATTTAAATGACTCGGGACGTAGATTGATTGAATAGCACCTTTACTGCATTGGAAATTTCAACTATGCAATTGCCTACTTTTTGAAGCAGATTTGCTTAAAAGCAATCAGGAAATTTTGAACAAAACATTGGGATATTTACTCAGTTACCAGGACGAATTTGCAGTAATCATAAAACGAATTGCAAGTTACAGCAATATGATAAAACGAATTGCCAGAGCCATTTTACCAAGACAAATTGGCAGTAAACATAAAAACGAATAGCCCACAATTAAAACCAACCGCCCACAGAAATTGTAATGCCCCCATCACTGTAAAAACGCCCCCATCACTGTAACGAAAACGCCCATAACCAAAAGCAGCAACCATAAACCCCAAAATGAATTTACCAGAAATTATAAACTGAGCCATATATAAAAGAAAACGAAACAACCATAACCCAATACTATTTATCAAACCCTAAAACTGTACCAATAAAAAAAATGAAATAACCATCACCCAAAACGATTTACCAGGACCCCTAAAACTGTACCAGAATAAAAAAAAGGAAATAACCTTTGCAGTTTACAGGGACATCTTGGAAAGACATTCTAGAACTGATTGCTACGCTGATCTTCAGAATTTACCCCCACATATATTTTTTTTTTTGCAGAGATTAAGGAACTAGGAAATGACATTTTACTACAATACCATCATAACCTCAGCAGTAAATCACTAAGCATTCCACTCTACTAAAAAAAACCTGAGCGTACCGTTGCCTTGTTGCTTGCCACAAGACTCCTGTGCTCCGTGCCGCTCCATTACCTTGTTGCTTGCCGACCA
Organism: Picea engelmannii; assembly: GCA_009831015.1. NCBI lineage: Eukaryota > Viridiplantae > Streptophyta > Pinopsida > Pinales > Pinaceae > Picea > Picea engelmannii. The sequence goes on from ML780816.1 coordinate 267,380, forward strand.
TATAGACTGCACCGGTACCTCCCAACCAAACTCTAGGGGTACTCTGCTTCCCCCTCAGCCCCCCGAGCCGCAAAGGGTCCAGACACAATCCATACAACAACCTAGCTTCCCAGCTCGCCTCCAAGGCTGAGCTACCACTCAAGTCAGCTGAGAAAATCCCCAACTCCTCCAAGCAATCAGTCCAATTTGCCATTTTGGCGGCATAACAATACCTCATAGCAGATCCCCCCTTCTTTTTCCCCTTCCCCTTTCTTTTTATCCTTTCTTTCACCTAATCCCATTAGGTTTTCCTCAAAAACCCTAACCCTCATTCTTTTAAGTTTTCCCCCCCTTTTATTTTATTTTTTCTTTTATTAATTTTTGAAAACTCAAAAAGGGAAATGTGTTAAGCAACTTTTCATTATATATATATATATTTTAAATATATCTATTTTTCTTTGAACCCCCATTAGCTAACTAATTAATTTCTTCTTTTCAACTTTACAACCCCCCTAATTGAATTAATTTATTAAATCTCTTTATTTTACCCTACACCCTTTATGAAGACTCACATTAGCTTAAGTGGGGTTTTTTTTGGTTCAATTTTATTATTAGCACTTGTATTGTTAATGCTTAGCTAGTAGGAAATGAAAGTCTAATGTTATTTGAATTGCAGAGCTATTGTGAGCTAGAATATAATTGCATGGTTATGAGGAGATGGTTAAGTTTTGACTATTATGTTAGGGCGAAGTAGCAGTACCTTCACTGAAAGATAGATTATCAAGCTTATTACTGGGAATGAGGAAAGGCCTTATGAACACAAGTAAGGACGAAATTACTTTATGAATTCAATTAACGAAGAGATTGTTTTATGTATTTAATTAAGGAAGGAAACTCCTCGGATTAGGTGGGGGTTGCAAATCATAGGGGGAATGAATATTTAATGTATGGTATTGAATTATGTTTTTTTTTTGACAAAGGGCTCAAATCCTGAACTGGCGACGCCTGGTTAGGGGAAATGTTTAAGGATTTATTCAGGCGTTGATGACTTAGTGCTATTTAGGCTGACTCCTTCAACCACATTATGGCGACGTGCCCTTCAGGACGCACCACGTGCTCCAAGGGTGCCACTCGCCTCTTGAATTTCTTTTGTGCGACGTGCCCTTCAGGATGCACCACGTGC
>ML780816.1:271510-286979 GCA_009831015.1 Picea engelmannii
AAGTGGTCTCCTTCACATCCCCAACACTTTATAGGATGTTGCCTTGACCTTTTCCCAAAGGAATTTGTCATTTTATGTTGACCATGTGTTAACTGTCCTTGCTGATATGTTTGAGAGTTGTTCTTGATGAAAGGTTGTTTGAATCCTTTCTTTATTTGATCCATCTTTCCTTTATTTTTGTCATCCCAAGCCTTTTGGAAAACTAGCCTCCCTCTGCTGATATGCTCATAAATATGCTTTTCTCTCTGTATGGCGTCCTCCAAAGTATTGGGGTTATCATATTGTATCTAGTCACTATAGAAGGAGGGTAACCCACTCATAAACCTTTGTATTTTTACTTTCTCATCCTTTATGAATCCCACATACTTCAACAACTCAAAGAACCCTTTTTCAAATTCATCCATTGTCATGATCCCCAACTTCAGTTCAAAGAACTCTTTCATCTTCTTCTCATAATAATTCTATAACAAGTACTGCTGCTGGAAATATCTCTTGAATCGATTTTATAAAATTATCTTTTCATCATTGTGCTTGACCTGCTTGAGCTGATCCCACCACATAGATGCTTTTTATCATTTATCTATAATTGTCAATTTGTCCCTTTTGCATTTCCTCCAGACTTAGAATTTTTGGCCAAAAATGGTTATCTTCCAAACATAACATAATTGGCGAAATTCCCCTCACTAGAAAGTTGTCCATATTTATGAGTAGATAAAAATCTAAGTAAATAATTTTTTTTGGATAGGTCATCTAGGGTCCATTTTCTTCCTCTTAAGTTTTCAAAAATTCCCATAATGCATTCAGAAATAGTGGATTTTGCCCTATTTCAGCATCTCCACTCCACACCCCTTTGAATTTTGCTAGAGGCCCAAATGGGTATAATCATGCCTGCTTTTTGAGCTATCTATAAAAATTTCACCCTTATTTGGGCCCCGGTTACCGAGCACGACCCACACCTTAAAAATTCACTATTTCATGTTTTTCGAAAAATAGAAGCAATATTAGCCAGTGGCCCTCACTAGAATTCTTGTAGCCCACATTACTGCGGACTAGAACCTAAAATTTCATCCAAAACTGAGTTAAATTGCTCCTATTTCTCGTCCTCTTTTCCTTCTCTTTTCTTCTCCTCTCTCTCTCCCCCCCCCCTTTCTTTTCTTTATCTCTTTCTCTTATCGACGATCAAGATCCTTCTCTTTTGCGGAAATTTCGGCACCAAACACTTATTTTTCACCGACATGGACTACTATATCGACAGTGGAAGATATTTATTCTTTGCTGACATTGTCTCCCTTATCAACGACATAATATTTTTATTCCTCGTTGACGTTGTCTCCCTTATTGGCAATGGAATATTTTATTTCCTACTGATGCATCAACAATGTAATAGTTTTTATTGCTAGTGTATCGATGATGAAATGCCTTTTCTTGTTGGTGTATGGGTAATGAAACACCTTTTTCTTATCGTTGTATCGACGATGAAATGCCTTTTCTCATCGATATATTGGTGAAATATGTGCATTCATCGCCAATACATACTATATCAGTGAAAAAAACCTTTCTTTCACTAGTTTATCATAAATAAAAAAATTATCTTTCGTTGATTTATCAACGATGAGAACCTATCTTTTTTTTCAATGTTTCTGCGATGAAAAATTATCTTTTGTTGATGTTTTGACGATGAAACTCTATTTTTCACCAGTGACTTATCTTCCTTCATCGACAACTTAATTTATTTCCTCATTGGTGTATCAATGAATATCTTCATTCTTCACTGATACACACTCTATTGACAATGAAAACTTATTTTCCACCAAAACTTATTTTCCTCTTTTTCGATGATTTTCCCAAGTTCTTTCCTCGTATTTATCGATGAATATCTTCATTCTTCACTAATACACAATGCTCCAACATTTAGACACTTAGTCGATTTTTCATGATTTTTCGGGCTTGCGACTATCGCAACCATTGCAAAAACACCCGACTCGATCCTCTGAGCCAAATTTAACGACATAAGGGCCAAATCGACCCCGATTCAACACAAATAACATACAAAAATTTAAATTTATGGCCTTGACCCCAAATTTGCATGGCTATGAAAAACAATTTTTTTACCCAAAAAGTACACACAGATTTAAGTTTGGCTGTTGTAGCAGACCCATACAAGCCTAGTGTTGAAACCAAAGCTCTGATACCACCTTATAGTGTCCCCACTACGTAACCCATAATTTTTTTTCTTGATACCAATAAACTAAATGCATCTAACAACACTATTCAGATATTAATGCAACTCATTTATCATTCACAAATCAACATATAAATTGTTATAAACTCAGAGTTCATGCACAACAATAAAAACCCATGACTAAAATTGATAAATTAGTGATAAAATCACTTACCTTTTAACAAGAAATGAGCATATGACTACAAGGGGCGGACTTTCCTCCCAAACATAGATTTTTTGGTCCAAATCTCATGAAAAAATCACCCCCGAGTTGGGGCTATGATTCCATAAAAGAGGGTGTCTCTCTCACAACCCAATTCACTCCCACAACCAACTAGTTTTCTAATAGTTATGCAAATCCTCTAGCTCTCTTCCCCTCAACCTATGAAACCCAAGGAATCAGGATCCCCCTTCATTGCACACAATCCCTCAGGCCTTCCCACTTCCCTTCAGGGTTGCAACACAAGGTTGACTAGTAATCTCAAATTCTAGGGACTCCAAGGATGTTAGCTGCCCCAAGAAAACTAACAAAACATCCCATTGTTCAAGGGAATATATCACACATAAATACCCCCCTTTCTACATGCCTAACAACCTACTTCTTCATGCAACAACAACTCCAACAAGATTTCCACAACACCCACTATGGATACCTTCAAGCTCCAATGCTCTCCACTCTCTTGTTGCTCCAAAAACTGCATGTAAAAGCTGTGCCCAATGGCCACTCAAATTTCACTTTTACCCATGAGATTTGATTCATATTCCCCCAAGGTTGATTGTACTTAGACTCCATGCTGTCATAAGTATGGGATGTGACTTTTCCCACCAACCCCTCTTACATGTGTTTAATGAGTTAGATATCATACACTCAAAAGGAAATTATAAAGGTTTACTCAAAGTAATAATTTTAGGAAACTAGGTTGGAATTAATACGGATGAATAATCCCCCCCCCCTTGGAACCCTTTCTTAAACATTTTATACATTACCCTCTCTTGTGGAAACTTAGCCTCCAATTACTCTATCTGTGTCCACCTGTATCCAATGTCACATTTATTTTATTATTATGATCATATACAATGTTTACAAATTACATATTTGGTTCCATGGCCATACATCGTATTGAATTATGCATTGCTAAAATGAGGATTATAAGCATGGGAATTACAACTACCTTCTTATTTTATGGGTTCCAAATATTATAACTTTCAAACCATATTTATAGCCAATAAATATACACTTTACATTCTTTTTATCTAGCTTACTCTCATTTTCCTTTGGAACATGTACATGGGCATCACAACCAAATACCCTGAGATGTGTAAGAGAGGGTTTCTTACCAATCCATACCTCTTGTGCATACCTATCATCCATCGCTAATGAGGGTGATCGATTGACCATTTAACATGTAGCACCCAATGCCTCTACCCAGAATTCATGTCCTAACCTGACACTATTGAGCATGCTCCTTAATTTTTCCATAAATGTCTTGTTCATCCATTCTGAAATGCCATTCCATTGAGGTGTGTATGTAGTAGTCCTCTGCCTTGATATACCACACTTCTTATATAATTCTTTCAATTCATTTCCACAAAATTCTCCACCATTATCCGTCCTCAACACCTTAATTCTCTTCTCTGTTTGATTCTCCACAAGAGCATTAAACTCTTTAAAATTTTCAAATACTTTAGATTTCATCTTGAGCAAATAAATGCATGTGTTCTTTGAGAAGTCATATATAAATGAGACATAGTACATAGACTTACCTAGTGATGGAATCAACACAGATCCAAACACATTGTTGTGCACCAATTGTAATATTCCCTCTGCCCTCGTAGCACCAAAGGAGGATCTTACACGATTTTTCTTCCCATATAAGCAATGTTTACATAAATAAAAATCCATGGAGCAATTGGACATACATTCAAACATACCTTTACTGTGTAGTACTAAAATACCCTTCTCTCCAATATTCCCCAGTCTTTGATGCCACAACATAGTCTTTTCTCCAGAGACTGTAGGATTTTTTGCTTCTCCAGCCCCAATCTCAGGAACAATGGAACAATTTCACGCATAACTAATAGTTCTTCCCATCATCTTATACAAAGTTTGAATTTGAACTTCCTTAAATAACACCATTTCCCTTCGAACCATCTTTCGGGTTCCTTTTCAAACACTATTTTTATACCTGCCTCGTCCATCTTGCTTACAAAAAAAAAATTCTTGACCAATCCTGGGATGTGGAGAACACCAGGGAGTGTTCTAATCCTACCATCCATGAGATTCAAATTGGTTTTTCCTCTTCCTATGATTTTGGCCATTGATTCTTCTCCAAGAAACAATTCAGCCCCATCATACCTTTCATATTCATAAAACCACTCCTTGTGAGGCATCATTGTTACGAGATTTTTCCCCTGTGACCTTGGGTCATGTCACAACATAGAAAGACCATATGTAAAAGACATAACCTACCCTCACACATAATAATGATATAAGAAAATAACTACTTTTAGGAGAGAAGGAAAGAAAGAGAGAAAGAGAGGCCTGGCACCTTGTATCCTACGTTTGATATAGATCCTCGCTCTCTACCTTTGATTTTTCTCTTGATTTCTACTGGTATCAACCTGGAAAAAGAGACCAAGTCTATGATGCAATAATATAGTTATGAATTCAAATCATACATATAATGTGAAAAAATTCAAGTATATGAAGTAAACTAACATATATCAATAGATTGAATTAATTTACACATGTATGGAGGGAAAGATAACTCTTTTATTGAAAATGATATAAGTAGGTAGTTACAAATTGACTCTAACCGTCAACACTTCCTTGAAGCCAACCGCCCAGGTTCCTCCACTAGTCCTTCAAGTATCAAGTGAAAATGATGGATCTTCCTCGGATGACTCAGAAGGGATATGAACACACCTTATAACCACATATGGAAGAGGAAGAAACGTTGGAAAACAAGTTCCATATCAGGGGGATGCTACTCAGAGGATCAAGGAAAAAAGGGAAGCTTGCAAATTCATCAACACAATCTTGCACCTAATTTTTCCTCCTCATCCATGCCCTCAAAGGTTCCTTTATACCATCCTCAAGGGGTTGAGTTGGTTGAATTCCATTTTTTACGGGCCAAGGGGAGTTTGGGAAATATCCCAGCCAAAAAACCTGCTCGAAAATATGGAATATTTTATTTATTTTTATATTTTTTGAGGGCATCTGCAAGTTGCAAACTAACAAGGCATGAACCTCTACGATTTTCACATGGGTGACCTAAGGATGGGAATAATTTTTTATTTTTTAATGAGTTTGATGAAGGAGGATCTAATTTAAGTTTGCAATCTAGGGAAAAGGGCTAGGCCATCTCACAAATGCAATTGATGTGGAAATTTTTGGTATAACATATGCCCCCTAATGTGTGAGGTCATAAGGGAAAATGATGGCCGAAATACATTATAACTCTAAGAGGCAAGGATGCATTGAATTATATCCAATGAAATTTCCCGAACAATTGATCCAAGAACAAAAACTGTTAGCAAAGATCAAGTAAGAGTATTCTCTTCCCCAATTGACATACCCATGCTCAAGAGTGATGTAAGCATGGCTTCCAAATCAAGTACAATGCAGATCCATAGAATATATGAAAGTATGACTGATATATATATATAAAGTAACAATCATGTCCACAAGGAATACACAGTGGATCCATTCAAAAAGTATATCATAGCCACGAATGGAGACAAAGTGGAGCTATGTCTTGAAATCAAATCAGAGGATATCTGGAACCAATGGAGTGAAAAAAATGATCCTCTGCAAGTACTAATGTCTAAGGGGTGGTACAATATATGCCGGGTAGGAGCACAAAATACGTGATGCTCGTACTTCACCCGAAGTCTTCAAAACGATCCGTCGTGGTACGAGTCTACATTATGTGAATAGATGTGTTGGGGTCGAACACAATGAGACACCATTTGATTACCTGTCATTGATGCATATTGTTAAAAAATGTGAGACAACCCACCAATGATGATAATGGGCATTAAGGTACCACGATACAATGTAACAAGTGAGAATGAATGAAATGGTGTCAAACACCTCATATATTCTATTGATCAGGGGGAATTGATGTATTCCCACTATCAATAGCGAGGGAACTTGCCATTGATGAATACAAGCTCCAAGGTACCACAAATAACTACAGATCACTATCCCAGAGCAAGATATGCTAAAGTCGATAGGAAGAGATCCATTGGAAGGAAGGAATTAAGGCATCCTCTATCATCCATCATGAGTGGTAGCAGAAAGTCAAAGATTTGGAAGGAATCAGACGAACAGACTATAAGGACCACACCAAGGTACGACTCTGGCATGCATTAGATGGAATAACGAATGAAAAATACTCTATGAATAGTAACCAATGATAAAGTCTACTGAAAAAGATGAGGAATCCACCAATGGAGTCAAATGGAAACCAATGTACCACATGAATCCCTATGTGTGATGATTGTTGTTGAAATCGAACATAAAGGAAATCACTCAGTCAATAAATAATGATGGTTTGTCATCCACTTAGCACAAGGTCACCTATCAATGATGGAAATAGGTCCATGGTGCAACTCTAGGTCATACTCTCAGAGAAATGTGTTGGATTCGATAAGAGCAGACCCGCCAACAAGAAGTCAATGGGGACCTTCTATACTAGCATGAGTGGAGGACAAATATACTTGTGATATTGAGACATACTTGACTTACAAAGGAAGGCCGAATTGAAAGGTCATATACCTTCTGCAGAATGGTTGACTCAAGCTAAAAATTCCCTTTAAAAAAATCACTACACATTATGTGACCTAGGTAGCATGGATTATAAATTGGGATACATTCGTGATACATGAGGCATCATAAAACAATCCATATGGTTGGAAGAATAACCAACCAAGGAGATTATACTAAAAAATGAGAAAAATTATCTTAAATCCATACTAAACCCAAAATATTGAGATACTCACTCAAATATTGTGCTTTGTTCAAGGGAGACAAGACTGTTTCCGATAAAAAGATAGACGCTTTCCCCCCTTTCTTTTTATTTTTTTGTCTTTTTCATATTATTAAATCCTGAAAAAGAATAAAATAGTGCTATAGCATAGTGGAGGAAACGAGTTTCATGGGAAAGAAAAATAGTTCCAAAGCGCAAGGAACATACCTATGTTCAATGCAAGGAAGTAGGTGCAGGTGTAGGATAAGGACACTCACATAATGTTTCCTCCAGTTTCAAGGTGTTGTGTCACAAAGGCATAAATTGCAAGGATAGCGACTAGTAGGAATGCATAAGAAAATGGTTCAACAATAACAAGTTGAAGTCGACGTTAGGCCTAAAAGCGCGAGCGGTTAATATAAAATGCAATTACAACTCAACAAAATTTTGGAAGCCTCGTTGGTGAATTAGCTAGAAAGAGATTGAGAGGAAGTCATGAGGCTTCAATGTAAAGACATGGCAGGACTACACAGGGATTCTGAGCCTATGAAAAGGACTGCAACATGGGTATCAAAAGGCCAGTGAGGTACTAACTAGGACACCCATGAAGAGGTAAGATCTACCATCCGTAAGAGACACCTTTAAGCAGCTTGAGGGTATGATGTTGTGAATGGATGGGGTGGACCCTATGGCAGATATGTGAATGATACAGACAAATGCATCATGCAGGAGGAAATGAACTACTCTACATGCCAGTAAAAAAACACAATACATGTAGAAGAATCCGAAAAATGCTGACATAAGTAGAAACATGCGTTAGAGGGAGTCCTGTAGGTAATGGCCAGGAAAAGATTGAGAATAATATATGTAGTTTCAACAAAAAATCATTGCGGGGATAAATAGGACTCCCGTGAGTAAATAGAAACTTGCAACATGTGTGCCATAATGCAAAGGGACTCCAAGTTAGGGTGCCCATGAAAGATAGGTTTTTTGAACCCCTTTCATACATTCCCCCCCTCCCTTATTATATTTTCCCACCTCTTTTAATACCTTTTCTTTCCCCCTTCTATATTTTCCCTTTTCCCATTTTCTTTTTATCCCTTCTTTTTCCCTTTCTTGGAACTACTATACTTAGTCAATTTTCACGTTCACAGACCTTCAGAATCTCACACTTGCATTATTTTCTGTTCACCTATGTATAATTCCACCCAACACTTAGAATGATTTTTCATTTCATACTTTCGGACCTGCAGACCTACATGATGCACTTCCACTCTCTCCATTGTTCGCCCGATACTTCTCGATACTTAGCCATTCCATACACTCGGAATTTCAGACTGGCGGACCTTCATAATTGCATATCTTCCTTTTCGTACTAGTCGCCAACCCTGGTGCTCCACCATTACCTGTCCCTTCACATTGTTCGATGTCACATTAATTGATTCCCTACAGACCCAACTACCAAATTTATTGTTGAAGTGGTCGTTAATTAATGATGTTGTTACCGAGACTACTAATAGTTATTTTGAGTTAATGTTTCCGTAAAATAAATCTAACTCAAGTTTATTTTACTGTGAAAAATAATAGTTCAAGAAAAATATGGCGAGCTTCATTGGGACATCCATGAGAAAACATTCATTCTATGAATACACTCTCAACCTCTTTGCTAGGGAAGGTCATAATTATAATTTGTCTTGCTCCTACTGGTATTACTCAAAATTGTTGGATACAGAAAACAACAAAGTATGGACGTCAGGAATAGTTCTCGCGTGATGTGTACCATAATTCTTTGAGTGCAAGGACATTGTCACCTGGTGCGTCGATAAATTCATTCAAAACAAAAGAGTCATTGAATTGCATAATAATTCTCCTATCTCATTGGCACCTTCAATATTTAGATAAATGTTGAAATTGCTAGAGCTGAACCTGGTCTATAAAGGAGAGGAAGCAAGAAACTTCCTAAAAAGAAAGAACAACGAATTAGAGATTCTTCAAGAATATTTTCATGACCTTGCGACAATGCTTGAAGACATATCAAGAATTCAGGTAAGTTGTTTAAAGAATCCCTATAAGGAAATTTCCTGGTTATTTACTTGAATTGCTGGCCATGATTCTATAGAAACAATTCATCAATTGACATTGTGTTGTTCATGAAAATGTTATCTTCGACCGGGCAAAGATAATCTCGAATGAAATCACTACAAAACTTACTAATTTCAAGTCTGATAAAATGTTTTACATGCCATCTTATTTGATATTTTCCATTACACATTGTCATACTTTTGAGGGATTAAACATTTCCCGAAGAATTAAAATAAAGGTGAACCATGTGACTATGTGGTACCAAGATTCATGGAGGCAGAGAGTTGGCCATAATTTTTATGAGGTGTATTCCTATTTTGTATCTAAATTCAAGAAATTGTTATTTGGATACGACACTTTGCGGTTATCGTTGGAAGATGAAACTTTTCTGAAGGGAAGAGGAGTTCTGGAAAAAAATGGAAGATTATAATGTCATCAGGGTTTTCTTCTCTACTGAAAAATCTATGTTCCTTCCCTATTATATATCTGATAAATTGTTTGTAATTGAAATATCCTAACAATATAAATTATGGTTCCATACTTTGTCTAAGAAAAGGAAAAAGTAATTCATACCTCTCCCATGGAAAGTTGGTGAGATTATTCTCCGAGGAATTTCCAAAATCGATGAATATGCTACTTATTTCGAGAATTCCAACCTAAAATTCGTAGAAGAAATCAAGGGTTTCGACCTGAATCACCTTTTTTATAATCATTTGCTTTTAGTTGGGCTCAACCTTGCACTTTTAAAATCAGCCATTAGTAAAGAAGAAGAAAATGACAGTCACCATCTTAGTGATCAAGAAGTTGACATAAATTTTGAAGACATAGAAACTGTCATAAGCACTACAAAGCATCATAAAGAAATATGTAAACCCTCAAATGATAAAAATGTCCAATCACTTACTGCCTCTAGGAGAATTTCCTTGACAAAGGTAAATCCTCATCCAGGAGCATTCCACACGAGAAAAATCCAAAGCAATAATTCAAGAGATGATGAAGAGAGGAACCCTTCTAAAGGGAACCTAGAGAATCCCCATAAGATAAAGGTCAAAAGAAAAATAACTAATTCACAACATGGAGGGGGTGAAACACATGCTCAGGAATATGATTTTATATTGGATAACATGGATTTAGATGTATATATTGAAAACATTAATTTCCCAGATGTAGAATTATTAGCTCGATAAAATGTACAACCTATATCCACACTCATGATCTAGGACGAAGCATTTTCTGATGAGGAAACATTTGCTATACAAAATGCATATTTTGATAAAGAATCTAAGAAATTAGTTTTCGAAAGAAATACAAAAAGTAAGAGCGGGAAGCTATGATGTACCATTGACACATGAGATATGTTACCTTCAAAATTATCATCCATTCATAGAGTTACAGAGGACACACTTGATGTTTCCATTGCACACATGGAAGAAGAGATTGCCCAGTTGAAAGAAATAATTAAAGAATTGGAGGCAACCCTCATGCCTCCAACTATTTTGGCTTCTCTCGTTTCCATGATTCATCCTGGAAAGGGTCTTCAAGAAAACCTAGAATCAAGTTAGAGGGTCAAAGGAATTTCCAGTTTAATCACGACCACCCGACATTTTGTTGAACAAAATATTAACAAAATAATGTCATTAATTATAAAATTGTGGGATATGGCCAAGAGTTTTGCTTCTCTTGGTTTAAGAATTCAAAATACCAAATCATATTTAAACTTAGATTTGAAAAATGATGAAGGGTTCTACATTGACAGAGTTGTGATGTTTACAACTAGAGTTTCGACAATGACATAACATACAAGAAATAAAGAAAATATGCCTTCTGCGAGCCAGATCAAACAATTGAAATATTGTTGGATAGAAAGAATTAATGTCTTAAAAGGTTCGATAAATCAATTGGCTGACTTATCAAGAAGAAAAAATGAAGCATATTTAAAAATCCTTTATTTGGATATCACTAGAACTACCATTGAAGTACCGGAACCTAAGTATCTTTCAAATTCTATGCTCATGACTCAACAACATTTCGAGGAGCAAATTGAATAATTAAAACTGATATCCACTGAAAAGTTTGATAATATGATGGAGTTTACACAAGATGACATTGACAGTTGGATGGTCGAGTACACCAATAAAAATGAAGACATTGAAAATATATTACAAAATTTATCTATTGATCTTAGGGAAATTGAAAAGGAATTGTTTAATGTTAATATAAAACAAGAGGTAATTGTTTCTCCATTGAGGGACTTTATCCAAGAAGGTTGAATACCTTAGATGCCAAGATTTCTGAAATTCCAGCGGAGGTAGTTATGGTCAGTAACCAAACTATAACCAACAAGAGTATAAAGGAAGTGACAACAAGCAAATGAAGCGAGAGAAACCATCATAGTAAGTCCATGATGATCACATGCTTCTTTCTTTATAAGTTTTCATCCAGTTATTCTTCTTCTTTGAATATAAAGGTATAATCGAATTATGATAACTTTCTCTTTTTCTTCTTTCAAGATTCTGTTGTTCTACATCCACCCACTTTCTTCCTTCTATGTTCTATCTTCTTGTATATGTTTGATTTTATGGTCTGTGGGAGCCCTAATCCTAGTCCTTTGGAAAAACGCCTTTAAATTTCAAAGCATTGTAACAAACTTTATTATTTTTGAGAAATCCCAAGAGAACTAATTCGAGATCAGTTTTAACTGTATTTTATAACTATGAGTTCTGAGTATAAAGTATTTGAAATTGATCCATCATAATACTCTTTTGAGATATACAAGTATTTACTCTATAAAACTTCTCTTATACATCCAGACCATCTTATTTTATTTTGATGTGATCAGAAATATTTATTTTCACTATGATGGATGAGAGGAAATTTTGTTTATTTTCTGCAATGTGTGGTGTTGGAGATTCCTGGTCCTTTCTCAGGAATTCTCTTTTTTATAAATATTTTATTTTTCAACATTTTAATATTTCTTTGAGCATAAAATATTGGACCATTTTAAGGTCCCATATTATTTCTTGATATTGAAATAATTAAGAATATCATAAGTCAAAGAGGAGTAGCACATCTATAAAATTGCAGGAGGATTCATATCATCGTGAGGTTTCCATTTCGATCCTGATGGATTCAAGCGTCAACAAGGATCTAACACGTGAATTACGACACTTCTAAATAAAAAAGAAGTTTCCTTATCACAACTCAGTGGGGTCGATCCCAAGGCAAAATGAAATAGGAAACAGATAATGCAAAAATGGATGGAGGGGAAAATCTAACCTATATGCCAATTTCAATATCATTACCTTTCAGAACGGATTGACATGAATAAAGGTACCAAATAAAAATGTCTTCAAAGTCTTGTATATAATACCAAAAAACACTTACCTAGAAGTTAATAAGTCCAATATAAAACCTTTGATAAAAACATGTGCTAAGGGATACAAAACTTGAAAATAAGAAACCCTAAAAGTACAATATGTACATAGGACCGCATAGCCTTGCGGCTTATGTATAGTAGTTCTCTAGGTAGATCCCATTTCTAGGCTCAAGCCAAGGGTTTCATTGGTAACCAACCAGTAAAGTTTCCAGTTTAGGAAGAGGTCGAGGATCCATAATCATAGCTTTAAGGATAGCCTGATCTAAAGGAAACTCAACATCCTTGAAACTGGGGCTCGACAACTCACAAATACCAAGGATCGAGGTCTTACAAATAGAAAGATTAGATTCAACATGAAAAATAAAGTCCCTCAGAACAAAATGAGGAAGTGAAGGATCACATGCCCCCATTGGATACACCACTTGATCAATTGTTGAGACCTTGTCTCGAGAAGGAAAAATGTCTGTAAATATTCCTTCTCAGAATCAATTGAACATCGAGGATAAGACACCACATAATTCGCCCATGGTAGGGAAGAGTCTACTCGAACAATAAGAACATATAAAGGGGAAACATAAGATGAAATCAAAATAGGATGGTGATTATCATATGAAAGATGATCAATATTGAAAATTCTTCCATTGTGAGGGAAATGCATCACACGAAAGAGCGTAGACACTACAACCTTCATAGCATAAACATAATCATGCCCAAGAAGTATATTAAATTATAAAGGGTCTGGCACCACTAACAGATCGATTTGAACAATCGTCCCACCTAAGGTAATAGGAAATTGAGGAAGAATCCCCAAACATTCACTAGGTCTTTTGTCAAAATCCAATAGCTCATTGGTAGTTGACACAATCTTGGGAGAACCCAAAACTTTCTAAGTTGAGGAGGATAAAATAATTGTAGATGATCCTTCATATACAATACATCAATGAACGCCTTTCTACATAGGTTCAACCAAAAATGTTATCTGGAAAGGTGTAGAATAAGGAAGGAGAGGCTCCACAAGATCATTCCAATCAAAGGAAACCATCCTAGAACTTGGAGGAGGCTTACTTGAAGAGAGTGGAATTCCCCCTTGTTCAGAAGGTACTAAACTGAAAATGTTAAGGACATGGTTAAAAGACACATCACTCCCTGAAACAAGAGTGGGATCAACAGAAGATTGTGTCGGTCGACCACTTTGGAAGACTGATCACTCTCCAAGAAAAGAGTGGGATCAGTCAAAGATTGCATCGACGTGACCACTTCCTCAACCAATGGTTGAATAGTATGCGAGAAAACATGGTCAAGAGACACATAACCCCCCAAAATGAGAGTGGTATCAGCCGAAGATGTGATCGACACGATTATTTCATCAACCAACTATTGATTTTACTGTTGGGAAATCGAATATGACATAGAACTAGAAGGGACTTCATACAATGACCACACTCTTCATACCAAGGTAATAGCAGGGTAAACATGATTAAGGTGATCTAATTTTCAAATCTTGCAAGGGAACTTGGGCTTACATCCTATACATCTAGGCTTCTCAACCGTATCAATGCCTCCAACATCACTTGTAGCGGTGGATTGGTTTCCCCCAGCATGACTTGCAGTGGCTAGGTGTTGATCTCCAACATGACTTGTAGAGGTTGGTGATGTTTGTCGAGTATGACTAGTAGTGAATAGACTTGTGCCCCTAACATGAATTGCAATGGCTGGTTTCTTATCATCAACATGACTTGCATAGGTTGTTGACATAATTCCAACATGACTAGCAGAGGTTGGATTCGCACTCCTAGCATGACTAGTAGAGGATTCTTACTGAACTCTAGTAGGACTTGCAGGGACTAAGCTCTTTCCCCAACATGAATTGTAGAGGCTGGGTGCTAGTATTCAACATGAATCACAAAAGTTGTTGACCTGTATCCAACATGATTAGTAGAGGTTGGTGAACTAATGCCAGTATGACTCATAGTGACTGGAATCTTGCTCCCAACATGACTTGCAAAGGTTGGTTGCTTGTCCCCAATAAAAATAGCAAATGTTGGCAACACGTCTCTAACATGACTAATAGAGGTTGGTGACTTAGTGCTAGTATGACTCACAGTAACTGGACTTGTGCTTCCAACATGAGTTACAGAGGATGGTTGCTTGTCCCCAACATAACTAGCAGAGGATACATGTCTCCAATGTGACTAACAAAGGTTGGTGACTTAGTGAAAGTATGACTTGCAATGATTGGACTTGTGCTTCCAGCATGACTTGCAGAGGTTTGTTTCTTGTCCCCAACATAACTCGCAGAGGCTGGTGATAGGTATCCAATGTGATTATCATAGGTTGGTGATTTCTTCTTCTTACTCTTCCTCTTCGTATTCCTTTTAGAATTTTGGTTACTAGTAGATAGAATTTCACCAGAAGATGGAGAAGGAGAAGGAGTAGACTTTGCTAATGCAAAAGGTGAAGGATCAACATCCATATGATTCCCAAGACACAAATTTCTTATTTGAGAAGCATCAAGAGCATTCGGGACATTCAGAGTGGTCCACAACCAAACCGATACTCCTACATTCAACCCGAGAATGTTCAAAGTGGCCATCAAGGGGGCACCAACATTTCCAAAGAATGGAAAAACACAAGAATCCATTTGGGTAGGGATCCCAACACAATTACCGACTTAATGAGAATTGTGACCTCAAAACGAGAACTCTAGCTATTAAAACCCATATTTTTGCATAAAAAACATGAAAATCAACCCCCAAATCAAAATTTAAAATAAATTTAAATTTATTAAAAAAATTGCAAAACAAAACAATTTAAAAA